>JADPWL010003318.1:0-40001 GCA_019059595.1 Marasmia exigua | reverse complement strand
TATCACATCGGCGAGGTAGTGATTAGAGGGCGCACCCAAACTCTAGCTCTAGCGTGGCTTAAAGATTGGCAGAACACTTGTGACACTACTGTGTCGCGGGTGTCCATGGGCGGCGGCAATCGCTTACCATCAGGTGATCCGTCTGCTCGTCTGCCACCTATTACCTACATAAAAAAAAGGGTTGCGAATTCGATTCCCGCACAGTACCAGCACCGTAACACCGCTTGAGCCTCCTATCTCAGAGGCAGATCAATGTATGTGATGTTGTGAAATTTATCAATTTAACTGAGAAGACAAGTTGGCCTCTGCTGCAGTTGCGTCTTCTAGATAACAGCTGTAGTTATTACTTAATATAACTTTGAGTATCTACATCGCTCTTATCATTATTTGTTAAAATCGGATTAAGTCCTCACCTAAAGTACGTTGCTACAATCTTTTGCACTAAACTTCTACCTACTTAGGTGCTTTACTTAATTCGGTAAAGTAAATATCAAAAAAAGCTTTACCTATGTAATAAAATCAAAATAAATCACTGTCAAAAATTGTTGTGAAACTATTGTTAAGTTTGTTTATCATAATATAATTGCTTATTATGATAAACAAACTTAACAATATGAATCACCAACCAATAAATAACTTAGCTAAATTGATTGATGGATGAGTCAACTGCAAAAAAAACAACAACTGCAAACTTTGAACTGTACCACATACTTACTTAATCAAATTATTCATACAGACCAAAAGATCTTTTAGGTACGTTACGTTTTTGTCTAATGAGTAATTTAGTCAATAGTTAAAAATATAAATAAGAACTCCTGCAGAAATTAAGTCGCAACAGCCTATTCGTTCCTTAAACATTGCTGATATATTAATATAAGGCGTTGCGGTGGAATCAAAGACAAAAATTGTTATGTACATCACATATAGTTTTTGTTTGTAGCAAATAATTGCATAAAATAATAAATATACTAGGTATGTTCCTACAACGTTGTATAATTATGTTGTAAATTTACTGTAAGGTGTAGAATTTGTAACATCCACTGGCAACACTGTGAGATAATCAATATTTTTTTAGTGTGGTAACTGGTAATAGAAAAAGTAGTTTTTCTCTTGAATGAACCCTGGTTGTCATTTTCAGAATAAGTGAAAAGTGGCACGAAACGATTAGTGTGTATTTATCACAGTAATTCTGAAATACTAGTTTGATAGACAGAGGTATTAAATCAAACATGCTGGCATCTCGTCAAATCTTCTCGCGCTTCATGCAACAGCAAGGTAAAAAACAATCATATTCCACCTTTTTACAATAATATTTTCCTCTTTTTTTATTGTCACTTGTCTTTATTAATTAAATAGTTCAATCTTAGAATAAGGCACCAGATTTTTACATAGAGCTTTATATTTAGGTTCACGTCAAGTAAAGGTTACATAATATGATTCTAACCTAACTTCTCCAAACTGCAGACTAGATAATAATTCTTTACTTGACTTACAGAAGAAAATAGAACTAGAGCAGTAGGTACAAATTATAATGTGCATAAATATAATAATAGCACAGGTAAAATGAATAGCAATATCCATTTGATTAAATTTCCTTATCAATGTACCTTATCACTGACCCATTGAAATGGACTGCCTTGCCATCTATTCCTTCGGATTTATACCTCAATGAATCTTAATAGAAGTGATTGTTTTGTATGGATATAAGGGATTCATAAGTAAGGTAAAAAGCCTGCTAATTATGTGAACTTATGGATTGTGGGATTCCAATCTGTAATAATAATTCTCTTAAAAAATATTGATGATGAAAAATACTAAACATGCTATGCTCACACTAGCATGTCATGTTGCAGATTATTTTTTTTGCTTCAACCATTACTTCATCTTAGCATGTAATTTTATCTTAGCATCTAACCCTGGGTATGCTGGGTAGCTTGGACCATGATATAAGAATTGGGGTGTCTGGTAATTACAATGAAGCTATTGCAGTCTGACCTTTGCAACCCTTTAATAGGGGAACCAGACCAACTGAATAGTTACCCATTTCAGAAACTATCTAGACCGAAACATGCAGGTTTCCTCAATGTTTTCCCTCACCACGGAGCTAACAGTAGAAATATGCAAATCCTAAAGTGAAGGGACCCCTTGATGTGATGCATGGTAGGCAGGTTCTTTCCTCTGAGCTACCATTGCTCTCAATAACTTTGACCATCTTCACTCCATCACACACTGCCTCATTGTGGAATCAACTTCCCGCAGTGGTATTTCCAAACCAGTATGACATTGCGATCTTCAAAAAACGAGCTTATACCTCCCTAAAAGGCTGGCAACGCATCTCCACTCCCTCTGGTGTGGCTGATGTCCATGGGCGGCGGTTATCACTTACTTGCTCATAAAAAAATATATCCAAAAATGGCCAAAAATTATGTTGAATGTGATTGATTTTGTATTTTGAGAAAATTAAAAAGGAAAAGCAAATGATTATACAGGTCAGTTATGGCTTGGCAAACACTTGTTAGCAAGTATGTAAGTAATGGTTGGTTCATTCCAGTGCGCCGGTACCACGCTGGCGACTTCAAACCCGCCACGATGGACGAGCTGCCGGTGCCGCGCGGCTCGTGGCAGGCGCACCATGACGCCAAGCAACGCAAATACAATACCTCGCTGCTGGTCGGCATCGCCTTCACCGCAGTGACCTTCGTTGTTGTATGTACCATTCTCTCATTCTACTTTTATAACTCGGTACACGGTAATCTTGTACTCATGTGTGTTTTCTATATGTTCTAGGCTAAATCAAGTGGGCTGATCTACCTGAACTACTCCCCTCCCAAGACACTGGACTAAGAAGTTCAATTTCATCAAACTAGTTATTACGGTTCAGCCTTTACTACATCTACAACAAACCAAGTATTCCATGTAATCTAATGGACACTCTATGTTATTATAAAAAGTTAAATATTAGTAGAGGCTTGCTTGTAAATCAATAAATTAATTACTTAGGCTATTATAATAAACAGATGTGATAAAATGTTTTTTGTGTATGATTTAAGTTTCACAACTTCACCCCAACCGCTAAAGCAGCCTATCTTTAGCGGCCTTGTTCTCAGGAATATATAAATAAATTTTATGAATTAAGAACAATTTATGTAGCCTATTAAATATATTTATTGTTATTAAGTAAATAATTCTATATTTACATTTGTGAATAATATAAAAACTTTTAGTAACAATAATATTATATACACAATTTCTATTAAATTACTGGTGATTAGTAAATAAATAACTCAGTCTGATCTGTCTGCAAAATATGACAGAGCAGGATTATATGCAAGATAAAATTAGGAATAAGCTAGCCCAGCTCTCACCAGGCTGGTTTTAACGATATAACCTCCTTCGAAAAGGCACTTTCGAGTTCTTGTTTCCTGGCTCGGTGATTGGTTCCAACTGGCCGAGGGCGGCGGCTCAGTGCTCGCGGGCGATGTCGGAGAAGGCCTCGAGGATGTCCTGCGTGGTGAGCGGCATGGCCAGCCCCGCGCCCGGGTAGCACGTAGCGATGCGCGACTGTAAACATTCGATATTCAGTCTTCATCGTCAGCCTGTTTCAGTTTAAAACTGAGTAAGCATAGTATGGTTAGCTACAAATTAACACAAGAGTTAAGTCTGTTCGTCTGCCTACCTATTACATAAAAAAAAAACAATACAAATCGTCGCCGTAGAGTGAAAACCTCTTAAGTGTTTTTGGGCTAACTTTACAAGAGGTGAAAAAAACCGTCTGGTGAAAAGAATTGTACTACGTAGATTTTCGTTTTAATTGTTATTGTGAGTAAAACTAAAGCTCGTTCAAACGTCAGTAATGTATATTTAAAATCTTTATACTATATGAACTGGGCGATTACTTACGAGGTTTTCGAAAAAACTACATGATTTTTGTTCAAATTTACTAGGTTTTTGGAAAAATAACTACTGTTAGAATTTTGAATAATCAACTTTATTTTGGTATCAATCATCACAAAGTAGGCACAATACGTCTCATAATAGTTAACATTGATAATAATAATAATAGGAACCTTAGTTTACACCCTCATTTTTGAGATAACCATGGCACAGTAAAGACTATCTCCGAAGAAAGTGGGAGAGCCACGCTTCGGCATGAATGGGCCTGCTTGATCGGAGTAATACCACGTCCTCACAGAAAACAGGCGTGAAGCAGTGCATGCGCTGTTTCGCTGCGTGAGTGAGGGTACCTGAGGCCCAATCCAGGGGAAGGGGGTTAATAGGTAAGCAGCGCACTTGTGACACCACTAGTGTTGCAGGTGTCCATGGGCGGAGTCTGCCACTTATAAAAAAAGCACTTTGAAAGTCTGTTTTTACGATTTTAACATGCGCCGACCTGGTTGTCTCGAGGTAATCACAACAGACTAGTTCACGCGAGAGAATACGAGGTCCTCATTGAACGTCATAGATGGTGCTATTTGTATCAGATAAGCCAGTGAGTTAAACTAGAATGTGCGTCGCGAGGTTTTCTTTCAAATAATGTAATTTAAGCAAAAATGTACACCCGAGGTTTTTACTCTACAGCGATGAAATACAAAATCATTTTTTCGCTTTTGCATTGCTACTGAGCACTTGATACGTTGGCCTAGAGTTGTCATCCGTCTGGGGAATCCAAAATTCCAAATGTCTGGCATAATAATAAATACCAGATAGTGTTTTAACTATATTTCAGCTTTCTGTAGCTATTGTTTAATACCATCGGCGGAGACTTGTTATTGGCATTGTTTCACTCATATTGTATCTAAGCTTATTGTAATATTTAGATATTAGTCTTCCTAAAAAAAATCCAGTTGTCCACCCCGAGTGTACAATGACTGAAATGTATTAAATATTAAAAAATATATAATTTAGTTTCAATTAAATAATGCTTTTAGTATTTAGTTGATGAAACAGATATTTGTGTTGGGTCTGGGTGTTTGTGATACCTTCGTTGTTCCGACAATGTATGTGATGTTGTCTCAATTTAATTATTTATTTATTCTCACTGTCAATTCCTTCTTGGTAAAGGAAATGTGAAAAGTGGAGTCTTTTTTCCGCATTTAGACTCTCTTCCGGTCCATTGTACGTGTTGAAGGGGTGGACAACAGGAATAAGTCGATTTGTTTAGAAGTTGTCTGTCTGGGTCTGGCTCCTACTACGTGCGCGGTTCACCGACGACTTGACACGCGCCACATTTTATTAAAAAGTAAAATTAAAATTACGGTTTGGATTTTGTCATGGCTGCCTGCCAGATTTTTAAGATGGTAACCGCGTCGTGAGGCCTTAGCAAGAACCGTACGTTACGACCGAATGGAGTTCCCTTTCACACGTGCTGTTTTTCTCCAGGTATAATCTCGTTCGTTACGGGACGTCTTCGCGCTAAGGCCCCTGGTTGGGTGTTGTGTAAGCACTTGCCTGCAAGCCGCGGTGCTGCGAGATGAACTCCTCCTGCATGGCGCGCCACACCACCTGCAGCAGCCCGCCCTCCTCGCTCAGGTGCTTCTCCACCATGCGGTACAGCCGGTGTAGGGACTTGCGCACTAACGAAAATATCAAATCCTTAATACTGGGTTATTGCACTTTCCCCCTAATAGTGATCGTACCGGTTCACAACAACCAAGGGGGGAGAAGTAGACAAGAAGTGGGGCGTAGTGAACCGATGAGGGAAAGTAGAATAACCCTGAAATATGTCGAAGTATTTCGGCACTTGAACTTATTCCTGTAACATCTGTATCATGTGCAATGCAAATAAATAAATATTCATATCCCTGCCTGCAATAGTTAAAACATTCTAACTTGTATCAAGTTGTTTAGGGACCAAACACGCGGGCGCGGTCGCGTAATATCAATCGAATGACACTACATGTTCACGTACAAAATGCACGTGCGCCCTAAGTAGCGCAGTCGCGCTTTCAATAGTGAACAAGCACGACATAGATACGGTTGGGGAATCTGTAAGTTAAGGACCACTGAAAGAGCAAAAATCGCTTGAAGTTCGCATTATTTTTGTTTGAAATTACGCCATTTTTGTGTCGTACAAGCAAGCTATTTTCGGTTGAAAGTGTTATACGGCAGATTCCCCGACCATACCAGTAGGTAAAGGCTCGTTAGTACCTTCGGGCGCGGGGTAGAGCGCGAGCAGACGGCGCAGCTCGTGCTTGCTGAAGGCGGCGCGGTAGCAGACCTCGTCCTCGCGCACGCCGCCCGCCACGGCCTCGGCGACGCCCTCGAAGAACTGCGCCAGCTTGTCCAGCGGCCGCCCGAAGTACTGCGTCACGTACGCGCGCAGGGCCTCGCTGTAGCGCGCGCGCGCCTCGCGCCGGAGACCCTCCAGCGCCGACACGCGCAGCATCGACACGATGCCGTGCAGGCGGTGGTAGTTCTCTGGGACACGACACGAAGCAGTATATCACAACACAACGCAAGCACAACCACGTGACCCCAAAGAACAGTCGACGAATATTACGATGTACTAGCGCTAGACGATATCCGCTTGCACACGCAGTGGGGTGGGCAAAGAATTAGCTTTGCCCTGCGATCATGCATAGCGCAAAGCAAATATTTTTGCCGGCTAACTGGAACACCGCTACGTTCGCGGAATGTGCCTAGCTTACGTACTTAGATGTTTTTGGTATCAGAATGAACGAAGGTAAGAAAGAAAGAAAAAACATTTATTCGTCACAACATTCACAGCACAGAGAGCAACATGATAGAACATAGAATAAGTTTACAGTATTATAAGTACGATACAATAGGTAGGTAACACATGACAACACGGACAAGGTACCACATAAATATTTTACTTAAAAACCAAATGTATGAAAACAATTGTCTTCTAATTACACTGTCATAGTAACTGCGGACGCAAGCGTAGTTATTGATCACGTTTTCCTGTAATCCTGTTTGCGTCGATGAAAACCATCGTTTTAAAGCGCGGGTACGCTTAGATCATGATCCAGAATTTAAGGAGTCCATGGTAATTAGTAGAATGAAACCATTGCCGTCTAACCTTCGCAAGCTTTACACAAGAGAACTAGTGTGGAGTTTATCTAAAGACACTTAGTACAGTACCCACGCGGACCCCGGGCTCCGAAGCGACAGCTTGGGATACAAGCGAGACAAAACGCTAAGATGATGATGACCTATTTATTACAGTACCCACGTACCCATGTGCAGCACGGCGCGCGGCGTGCGCGGGTGCTCGGCGTGCTGCACGGCGTGCATCATGGCGGCGGCCAGCGACGCGTACCAGCGGTCCAGGTCCGCGCGCCGCCCGCCCGCGAAGATGCGCTCGCACGCGCCCGACAACTCCTGGGGGGACAAGGGCTTATTCCTGTTGTCCACCCTATTTGTCCCGTTGTCCACCCCGGATGGTCAGTGACACATATGTTTAAAAAAAATCTCGCTAACCACTCCTTTCAGAAGGTTAAAGAAGGGTCATTAATGTCAGTCTTCCACTCGTGGTGGACAACGGGCATAAGCCCCCACGGGTAAGCCGTTGCAGTTGTTAATAATTAATAGATTAGTTTTATTAGATTTTAAGAGCATCGAATCCAGAATGAGGTGATCTTGCAGAGAAACGAACACAATATTGATATTCTATGTACTTAGCACTTTTTAAATCGAAAAATCGACGAATAAACAAGTTCTAGATCTGAGCTGAGATCGAGTCTCGGCGTACATAATCAAAGATTCCCCTAGGGTTGCTGAAGTGACTATCGCGTGCAATAAAATTATTTAATCCTGAGATTCATCTAAAGGGTTACTTTTAAACTTGATAATGTCAATTTGTTGGAACAAACAATGTTGTTGAAGCCCAGCAGTACGTCATTTAGCGGAGTTTTCACACGCGATAGCCCCCATTACGGTTTTTAGTCCAGTCATCATCATCATCCTCATTTCAGCCAATAGACTTCCACGGCTGGACATAGGCCTCCCCCAATGCTCTCCACACAGATCGGTCCTGTGCCGCCCGCATCCAATGGATTCCCGCAACCTTCACCAGATGTCGGTCCACTTTGTGGGGGGCCTGCTACGGCTGCGACTTCCTGTACATGCCTTCCAGTCGGACCTTTCTGCCCCAACGGCCAGTATCAGTCGGTCCAGCGTTGGATTGCAATAGGTAGGCTGATGATGACCGTATTACCTGGAGCCCAATTCTCGTGTGCGTGATATTTTGCAAACATGGCGGATATCACCTGAAAACCATACAAAAAAACTGTGTTTTGGTGATATATGTCGTATGAAAATAAATATCACGAGCACGAGAATTGGGCTCCTGGGCTCATCACTGTCAAACTCCCAACCTAGAACAAATTTGAGTGACGCTTTCGTTCCCGGCTCACACCACTGACCTCGAAGTCCTTGAGGAAGCCGAGCAGGCCGCACTTGGGGCGGCGCGCGGCCTGCTTGACGGCGTCGGGCAGCGCGGCCAGGCGCTCGGCCACGGCGCGGTCGGCCTGGCGCTTGGCCGCCACCGCGCCGCCCGCCAGCGCCGCGCGCGCCCAGCGCGCCTCCCCGCCCTCCCCCACCACGCCCGCCCCGCCCACCACGCCCACCACGCGCCGGCCCAGGCACGCCAGCGCGCGCATGGCGCCGCTGCAACAACACTTGCACTTCCGGTACATGTCACTCGCGCTAGCAAAGCGTGCTACCGAAGTAAACAACCAGTAGTTCCGACGAATTTGTTGTTAACCACAAAACATTGGCAAAAAGTCTACATATTTTAATGACAAATTATAAATTAAAAATTAATAGCATCGGTGACTCGATCATTATACTTAGTCTATGTGTCTGCTCCCTCTACTCACTACTTATCGTGGCGCTCCACGTGCCCCACCAGCGCGACCAGCTCCTGCTCCAGCGTCGGGAACAGCTCGCACATGAACCGCCGCGTCTCCGCGCCAGCTCGCCCCGAGCGCTCACCCCCGTCGCTTCGCTCGCTCCGCTCCCCGTCGCTGCCGTCGCTCTGGTCCAGAACACAACACATGAGCTAGGTACCGCAAATGAAAATTCGCTACATAGCCTATAAAAAGAAGAGGTTCGGTTATTGTCTGATGTGAAAATTCAAAATGACAATGTTACGCACCATAGGGCAACCAATGGCGTCGAAATTTTACCATATGCCTTTAATATAACACCATCTACCGTATTTTTCTTATGCGATAGCCCTCATTGCGAGATAAACGTACCTTGACATCTATGTCTAGGTAGAAGAATTGTGTACAGAAGTCTTGCTCCGCATCACAGAGGCTTTCGATTAAAGTGAGTACCTGGAAGACAAAGTAAAGTTTAAGTGTTACTACTCCTAGTTTCTAATTCAGTAACGAATTCGTTTAAACTTCCTGAAGCACTGTTTAAGTTTGCCTTTTCACCACAGATGTACTATGCTCTGCAGCTATGCTGCGAAACTTTTTATTTAGTCTACTTGAATCCTACTGCTGGCCCAAGACCTCCCCCAAGTGTCTCCATTTTTATCTATCCAATGCTTGTATAATTTGGAGTAAGTAGTAGTGTTTTCGGGGGGAATAGACCATATCCCACCACGCTGGTACAATATCTGTAGGTGGGTTTTTCGCCATTGCCTCGTCCGTTAATCAACAGAATGCACCACGAGTAGGAGAGGTCGGTTTGAATAGATGTGAAAGCTAATTAGCTTTCATCTGATGAACATGAGTGGTGGCTATCAGTCGCATGCACAGCAAGTTCGCGCAGCACATGTCCGCTGGGAAGGCTGTGGATGTGCGCACTCACGCCGTCGAGGATGGGGTCGGCGCGGTCGGGCGGCGCCTGCGCCAGCGCCGCGCGCGCCGCCTCCATGCCGGCGTGCAGCTCGCGCTCGTACACGCGCGCCCACGTGCCCGCGTACACCTGCGCGCCAACACACGTTTGTAACTACAATCAAACTAACTACAATCTCTGGATTAAAAATACGACTGCAGACCAGGAGCCCGATTCTCGAGATTTTCGATATGAAAAAATGGCGGATGTCGCATGAAATCCATATAAAAAAATTATGTTTTAGTGATATTATGTCGTATGATAATAAATAAATGTCACGAGCACGAGAATTGGGCTCCAGAGCGCAGAGCTAAGTAAGGCCTACTGTAACCGCAAGCAGCACGTCACGCGCACGCTCTTGTGAATTTACTACCACTATACTTATGCTTGTAGAATGCGTAGGTACAATTTCATGATACAAACGGGACCGTGTGCGCGGAATACGCTGTGTAAGTACGCACCGCATGACGAACGCAAGACGCGATGTTTTCACTCCGTGGACACAGTCCTCTGCACCTTAGCGTGTAATTTCAGATTGATTGCGATTCGTTTCAAAGCCATCGCTGTGGAGCCCGGGATAAGCTTAGACCATGATTTAGGATTTTAGAGTCTGGTAGTCTCCGTGGTCAGTGAAGTCTGTGGACACAGTATCGTTTGTATCTGGGAAAAATGCACGCAAGCAGCGAGCGATCATAACGAAAGGGAGCGGTTCGCGTGGACAATAAGCGTAGGGCAACCTTAGCGAGTCCGTCGAAGGCGCGCTCGTCCATGTCCTTGAGCCAGCGCATGAAGGGCGCGTAGGGCAGCAGGTCGGGGTGGTGGCGCCGGCGCTCCAGCGCGGCCTCGTTGCCGAGGTGGATGAGCGCGTTGTTGAGGTGCCGCGCCAGCGCGCCCGACAGCGCCTCGCGCGCGCGCGCCAGGCGCCGCAGCCGCTCGCGCACCATGCCCAGGCGCCGCCACGCCGCCGGCGCCCGGCCCTCCGCGCGCAGCGCCGAGCGCAGCGCCGCGCCCGCCGCCAGCGCGCGCGCGCGGCCCTCCGCCGTCGCCAGCGACACCTGCGAGCGTGAGGGCGACTCCTACTGGGGACTATTGCGTGTGAAAACTCCGCTAAAAGGTGTCCTTTTTTGGACTGGAGTTTAACTTCAACATCACTACTGTTTCGTTTCTCCAATTGACATATTATTGTAGTTGAACATCAGTTCCTTAACGGATTTTTCAGACGGAATAGTTTCAATATTTCTAAAAGCATAATCAGCGATAGACATCGGCGACGGTAAAGAAAGCTAGGCTATGTTAGGTCAAATGTGCAACTATAAATGAATAGAAAACGGGCTGGATAAGTTATAAAAGGAACAAACAAAATAGACGAAAAGCGTAATAACTTAGTTTTTACTTATCTCAGAAAAGGGAAAAGAAGGACAAAATTAGTCTGCTCAATAAATAAATAAGGGAGTATGAAATAGTTTAAGTGACTGACCAAAAATATATGAAAGTCCGAAGATCTCCTTTATAAAATAAAAGTAAAGATATAAAATAAGTCGACAGTGTCTAACTTAATAGTATTTAATGACTATACCTCGTCACATATGGATTCGGGACAGCAAGTAGATACTATATTTATTTACTGATTTTAGTGAAGCTTTCGATCGGATAGACCATTTACAGCTCCTAGAAAAGCTTTACAATACTGGCATAAAGGTAGCTTATTGAGATGGTTTACTTCGTACATCAGTAACAGGTCCCAAGCAGTCACAGCAAATGGATTCACGTCTAAATGAATGTCAACTCCATCAGGCGTGCCTCAGGGATCTTTATTGGGACCACTCCTATTTGTCATATTCATAAACGACTTTGCTTCATCTTTTAAACATGCCAAAGTTTTACTTTACGCAGACGACACAAAGATATAGAAACGTTGTAACCATAAGTTCATGTAAATTAAGCTGTTGGTAGTTCCAAATAAAATTAAATTAAAAAATAAAATAGTATGACGCACCTCTGAGAGAGAGTCCAAGTCCTGCAGCGGCGGCGCGTCGAGCCAGGCGTAGAGCTCCTCGAGCGCGGCCAGCAGAGCGCGCGCGTTGGCGTCGGAGCGCGCCGCGCCGCTGCGCGCGTGCGCCGCGTCCGGCGCCGACCGCACCACGCCCTCGCAGCGACGCAGCCGCGCCGCCAGCCCCGACCCCGCCGCCTGGTCATAACGTTAATGTCGGAACTACTGCTCTTCGCTTTACAGTCGTCCGCCTACCCCTTTGTAATGTATGGTGAGGTTTTTTACTAACCCTGTCCTCTTCATCTCCCCTTAGATCATGTGTATTTTAACTTCAAAAACAATGAAAATTATATACAATTAAACATTCATATAGGTATACAGTAATGAGTACATGACAAAGAAACAAGAAAAATAGTTGAAATTGCAGGTGATTTCAGATAAATATCAGTTTACGCAATTTAGAATATAATAGAATAGAATAAAGTTAGAATTAAGATAGAAAACCAAATGTATTTTATACCATATTTCTTGTGAATAAATATGATTATGATTATGTATTATTACATCTTCTGAGATTAAAAAAATGCTGTACAATAGCGCCCGTATGAACAGAGCCTGCAAAATGTTCTCCAAAAGTTTTCTTCACCAGTATTCAGTCCCATCCTCTTTCATACAGGCTCTGCAAGAGGTTAATATGTAACGTCATATCCTATCATTAGTGTGAATGTCAGCTGAATGGTTGAACTGAAGAGATGTGATTCTATTTGTTGATGTGTCTGCAGTCCTTCAAGTTAGTCCAATAGTTGTAATATAGGAGATTAATTGAACATAATATTCTACTTTTTAACCAGTTCTGGTAACTGTTATTATAGTTAGGCTTACATGCTAGATCAGGAAGGCAGTATTCATATAAAATATACCAGTCCAGCATCGAGGCGGTCGGCGAGGCGCGCGCCGGCGCCGCCGCCCTCGCTGGCGGCGGCGAGCATGCCGCCCACGTTGAGCGCGTCCAGCCGCGCCACGCGCTCGCCCAGCCGCCGCACGCGGCCCTCCGCGTCCGCCGCCGGCGACCCGTCCTCCAGCAGCGCGCCCAGCGCCGCCTCCGACGCGAGGCTGCTCTCCGGGCCCTGCGCCAATAGTATCACATCATTTTTTAGTGCGAAAGCGAGATTATGAAGGCGCAAAATGATAACATGCTCAGTAAGAAAGAAAAAGATTAAGAAAATTCAAGTAAGAATCTAAATAAATGAGTTAATCTTTAAACTTATTTTGGGACTCCATCCAAGGGAGCCTTTAGGAGGAAAGTCTTTGATAGTCTATTTTGATAGAACAGTAAAATATTACCTTGATTGGTGACACACACACACACACACACACATTAATAATAAATAAATTTACTTTACTATACTATTATAAATCGTGATCTAAAGTTATTACCCTATAAAATTCATGCCATCCTGTTACAACTCGCAATATTAATCGGGGCTGGCAAGAATTTTGAACCGGGAGTATCCTTAGTTTGCGATTTGTAATAAGGGGGTTTAAGTTTGTGAATGTATTTAAAATCTGTCATTGGCTGTAAGTAGTGCATAACTTTTTACATGATGTAATATTAAGATAATAATAATAATTTAATAATAATTCTCACAACATCTCATACGTTGACCTGATTCCATACTAAGTAGCTTAAGCACTTGTGTTACAGATATCAGACAACAGAGGAACACAAATATAAACTTAAATACATATATACGTCGCACGAATGTTTGTCCAGGGTGGGGATCGAACCCACGACCTATGGCGTAAGAGGCGGGGTCACTACCAATTGCGCCATCCGGTCAGTCAACCTAACCTAACCTAATCGAATCGAAGATGGATTTTGAAAAATAAAAAAAATAATTAAATCTTTATCTTTAGCGCTAAGACAATTTGTGCAATAAAGTATATATATATATATATATTTCTTTATTACCAATAAAGCTACAGAAACATGTAATTGCTTACCAACTTTTTAAGTACCTAATTGACAACATAATATGGAAAGTATGATTTGTAATCATATATTAGGGTGTTGATAAGAGTAGCTGCTTACCACATCTACGTAGATCTGATCTTTAGCATCCAGCTCCCTGGCGAATGCTAGACCCTCCTGCTTCATGATTTGTTTGTTTGGTATTAAAACACCCTCTTTGAAATCAAACTTTTTAGATAGATAATATTAGTTTAAAAGTGTCCAGACTATACCAGATAAATATTATTCAGAGAACAGAATGTATAGGTGATATAAAAACCACACTATAAATCAAATATTTTAGTTTTGTTTTTATATTTTTATTTTGATTCAGTTTCACAGTTTTGACAGAAGTAGTGATGGGCGAATGTGAATGATTTACTCAAATGATTCTTCGAAGGGACAAGTATTCGAACAGTTAGATTGTGGTAGAAAAGCATTCAAATTAATCAAATGAGAACAATACATCCAAATAATTTCTTATCATTCAAATATATATTTTATATTTCACAATATTTCACTCCATCACATACATGGATCTGACTCCAAGATAGGTAGAATAAGCACCTGTGATACGGATATCAGAACCAACAGTGGAATTGCAAATATATACATATAATACTTTTCGTTTGTAAATACATACTTATAATACATAGAAAACACCCAGACCATTACAAACAGACATGTTCATGCACATAATTGTTTATACTGTGCGGGAATCAAACCCGCGACCCTTGCACCAAAGGCAGTCATCACTACCACTGATACAAAGGGTCAAATGAATCTGTATGCGGTTTTTACAAAATTTACGCTTGCAAAATTATGTATTGGTTGATAAGCAAATTTTTAAAAGCAACTTATTTTCAATTTACTTCAAAACAAAAACTGAAGATCAACTTAACATAAGTAAACGAAAAATCATTTGAATTATTAATTTGACTTTTTCATTCGAATGATTTCTTTTGGTTAAAATTCATTTGAATATCATATTATCATTCGAATACAAAAAACATTAGAATGTCGAAAGATATTTCGAGTACTACTTACCTACATTGCCTACATTAGCCTACATTGTTTTAGTATAACAACTTAGGCTAAGATCTGTAAATTTTGTGCAATAAAGTGTATCTATCTATCTATCTATCGACTTACAGAATCATTTGAATAAATCGATTGTTAGTTTTTGGTACAATCACCCATCACTAGATAGAAGAAGGCTATTTTAATGTCAATAATGAATGTCATTATTCTTAAAGTGCGTTCTTGTTGGCGACCACCACACATCTCAACCAGGAGGCTTACTATGGGTTTCTGTCAGTGTAAGAAAAGTTACGGTTTTTTTACACTTGTAACTAAGCAAGCACATCACTATTAAACTAACCCCAAATTTATTTTTAATTCAGATCATGAGATTGTGAAATAAAAACAAATTTAAATTATTCACGGATTATAATATAACGTCATTTTTTATCTATTTTAAAGGGATAAAAGTGAATTAGATACAAAAATATCATCATCATGGCAAAAAGTTCATCGACCCCTAAGGGAGGAAAACCTAAATCAAGCGAGGATATCTTTGCAGGATTCCAAACACTTCGCAATGAACAGAGACAGCTCGCAAACAAAATATCAGAACTAGAAATGGATCTCAATGAGCACAAGTAAGTAACTATCTAAATCATGCAGTGTTAAATTTTGAGGCTATGTTGCCACATTTAACACCTGGTTCGTTTTTACCAACAGGATAGTTATTGAGACTTTAAAAGGGGTAGATGGATCACGAAAATGCTTCCGTATGGTCGGAGGCGTCCTGGTGGAGCGTACCGTAGCTGACGTACTACCAGAACTAGAGACAAACTGTGAGAGGCTGCCCAAAGCTCTGCAAGTTCTCCACGAACAGTTATCAAAGAAGGGCACAGAAATAAATGAATATATTGAGTGTCACGACATCCGAGTACAGCGCGCCGACCGCGCGCCGGCCGACGAGGCGCCCGAGCAGCCAGCAGCCAAGTCCAATGTCCTTGTGGCCAGTGGTTGATCCTAGTTAGGCCTTAGTGATAGCTATGAACAAATGTCTAGCTTTTTAAACCTACAAGTAAAGTTGTGATCTACAATGCAAGACAAAGTTTCTGTCTCACCTCACTGAGAATTATGAAGGAGTGTTATATCTATTATAAGTAACATTTTATCCTTTTGCTATGCTTACTGAGAAACTTAATCAAGAAGAGATAATTTTCTGAATAAATTTGTCAGTCACTTGCATTTAACTCCCTATTTTAAGTGAAAGAAAAAATTATAAATTAACCATATCATTGTAGCTGCAGACAATGTTATGAAAGGTAAACTATAATTACTTTATAAAGAATTAAATGTAGCATTATGCTGCTTGTTTTCTTATACTAATCCAAATTATCCAAGTCATACTCATGCTGTAAAACATATTCAATAAATATGAAATAAATATTTATATTGTTAATAACAGATGCTATCTTTTATTGCATGTTTGTTAGGTGTTCCTTGTAGAGCCACTATCTGATTTTATTGTCTGTAATCATTACAGTCAATTTGGGTAACTTTGAATTACCTTGTAACTTTGAATAAAACTGATTTAAAGATTTATTCCTTGGAATTCCTATACAATTTAAAATGGTATCTACGTTGAATGGATCGAACTTTAGATACCGTTTTAAATTGTATAGGAATTCCAAGGAATAAAATAAAAAATCTTTAAACTAGTTTTATTCAAAGTTACCCAAATTGACTGTATTGAAGTTAAGAAGTTCATTTACAAGATGGACGAGTTATGTCGAAAAGAAGAATTGAAACATTGTATTCTTAGTATTTTTATTTAATGCAGACACCATTTTTTATTTAAAAATATAATAACAATATTAAAATAGGAAGACTTTGATAGCAAATATAATTCAACAACATTTTAGGACATTTAATCTTAACTTAGTGGAATCACAGAAAAACTAGCTTAAATGTATAAATATATAAAAAATACATAAACATTACATATGTATGTAATTCGAATATTAAAAATAATATGTAAAGTTACAGTACTTCAAAAACTAGTTGTTTTTTTGATAACTATCACACAAAGTCATAGGATACTCGTACACGAGATTCGGCAGTGAACTCGCCTACTCCGCGGGCTCCCCGGGCTCGGCCCAGGCGCCGCTGCGGCCGCCCGCCTTGCGCACCACGCGCAGGTCCGAGATGCGCATGCCGCGGTCCACCGCCTTGCACATGTCGACCAGCGTCAGCGCCGCCACCGCGCAGCCCGTCAGCGCCTCCATCTCCGCGCCCGTGCGCGCCGTCACGCGCACCTCGCAGCGGATGCGCAGCGCCCCCGCGTCGTCGTCCGGCAGCCTGAATGTCCACGTGCACCATGTCGAGCGGCAGCTGGTGGCACAGCGGGATGAGGTCGGCGGTGCGCTTGGCGGCGAGCGCGCCGGCCGCGCGCGCGAGCGCGAGCGCGTCGCCCTTGGGGACCCGCGCGTCGCGCAGCAGCCGCAGCAGGCGCGCGTGCGCCTCCACGCGGCACTCGGCCGCCGCGGCGCGCGACGTCACCGGCTTGGCGCCCACGTCCACCATGCGCGCGCGCCCGCGCCCGTCCAGGTGCGTGAACACGGACTCCTTGAAAACGATTACATTCTTATTAATTCATTTACGTAAAACTCATTCCGCACACACACATCACTCGGGTGGAATAGACATGGTAGCGATAAAAGTTCTGTATGTAACATCCTCCTCCTTACCTTAGCGTATAATTCCTAGTTCCTGTCGCTTCGACCGGGGTACGCTTTAGACCATGATCCAAAATTCGGGAAGGCTAGTGTAATTACAAAGAAGCGACTGCCATTTGACTTTCGCAAACCTCGGACAGGGGAACCAGACCAACTGGATCATGTTACACATTCAGAATCATTATCTCAGATATTGTAGTATCCACAATTTCTTAGAAACAATCCGAAACGTGAAGGTTCCGTCACAATGTTTTCCCACACCACCGAGCTCATGGTAAAAATTTGGAAAATCTAGAAGTGCATGCTCGAATTCAAACGACGATCCCCGTATGAAAGCGTGTCCTTACCCACTGAGCTAACATCGCTTCGTATGGAACGTAGCAGCTAGAAATGTAATGTTTTGGCTCACCCCGGCGTCCTTATCGTCACCGTCACCCCCGCTCCCCGCGCGAGTTGCGTAGCAGCGCAGTTGCCCACGTGTAGCCGGCGACAGGCCCGCAGCCGGCAAGCAGCCGGTCGACGTTGGCAAGGGCCAGGCGCGCGGTGCGGGCGGCGACGCGGGGAGAGAGTTTGCTAACCGCCGATGAGCACCATCGGCCGGTTCTCCATCTGCGCGAGATTCTGCATACCTAGAAACGTCGAAGACGGATCGCGACGTGAAGTTGACCCAAAAGCCGATCGCTCGTCGAGGTCCTACGCTTACTTATTTTCCGTTTCGTTTCGATTTTGATGGAACAAGCGGGCAGCTCCTGAGACGTCCATCGGCGGGTATAGCTTTACCACTACAAGTCAACCTTCTTATGGTCCGCGAGATGCGGGGGGGTGGCGGTGGAGGAGTGTGTTTGATCAATCGAATAAGTAGCTTTCGAGTGGTATAGCACACTCCGCCCACCCCCCATCCCCCCGCATCCCGCGGACTCTGGGAAGGTCGAATCATGGAGCTAAACACGAAAATTTTGAAAAAACGGTAGCGTTCGGGTTTTGGGTCGACATGAAAAATTCAGCAATGGATACTCGTATCGCGGACGTACCGGCGTGCTGCGGCTTCTTGTTGTGGAGCGCGGCGCGGATCATCCGCTCGAGAGCGTCGTCGTCGGCGCCGGCGCGCAGCGCGTCGCGGAGGGACACTTCTGCTGCGCCGAATAAGCACACCTGCAACGGTATCACCGTATCGGACTAACTGACGAGACATTTTGCAATATCAGTAAATTGCCGATTTTACCGTAGGGAAAGCCACGCTTCGCTATGAG
Source organism: Marasmia exigua (assembly GCA_019059595.1). NCBI lineage: Eukaryota > Metazoa > Arthropoda > Insecta > Lepidoptera > Crambidae > Marasmia > Marasmia exigua. Next base: position 21,185 of record JADPWL010003318.1, on the reverse strand, counting down.
CGTCTGAGCTGTGTTTTGCTGAGTGAGGGTAGGGTATCGAAGACCCAATCCATCAATGGGGGGTCACTTGTGACTCCTGGTGATGTGTCCACTGGCGGCGGCAATCGCTCACCTTCAGATGATCTGTCTGCACATCCGCCACCTTTCACATACAAAGAAATGAAGTGGTAGTTAAAATTTTGTTCGGCGAATTGCACACAACTTAACGAGTTAAGAATTCGATGCCTCATATGGTTGCATGCCTTAAGGTTCCCGTCGGCGGTGAGGCGCAGGCGGTTGCAGGAGGCGCAGAAGTGCTGCGTCATGGACGCGATGAAGCCCACGCTGCCCGCGTACCCCGGCACCTGCCACACCTGCGACGGTTACATAAAGCATTTTAGCATGTTTGTTCGCTCAGTCCATCCTAATAAGCATACCTACTATGCTCACAACAATACCTATAACTACCTACATCAATATTACCTGCAACGTAACGTACAGTTACTAATTCTTCCGCGCATTTTGCCAGCCAGGTCTGTGGGTAATGTATTTTTTAGCACAGTTAGATCTCATTTTGTTAGCACAGTAGCTATGTTGGTTCACCATGTTTGTGAGCAAGTTTTTTTTGAATTTCAAATTATTTCAAATTCAGCAAGACGTCGTGTATAAAAAATTACAAAACCACATTTTAACATTTCAGAGATCCAGCTATCGGCCAAACGTTACTCCAGCCGGATTTTGAATAACTAAAAAACTTAGGTATTTCAAATTTTTAAATTGGCATTTCATTTATTTCAAATCCATTTCTAATTATGTAGATACTGTTTTTCCAAAATATTCATTAATAGGAAAACATCTGGCTGGGGGAACGTTACGCCAGCCAGAACTGTTTTACGAAATAACTTAAAAACTAAAGGTATTTCAAATTTTTAAATTCGCATTTCATTTATTTCAAATTCTTATCTAATTATCTGCATACTCAAAATTACGAAAATCCACACTTTCTGGCTGGGGTAATGCACACTCTGAAATGACTTAAATTGAATAAAGATATTTTTGAACTGGAAATGAATGAACCCTAAGCCGAGGAGGCTTACCCGCGCCGTGTCGTTGGGCCTGGGCGCGCAGGGCTGCAGCCCGGGGTAGCGCTGCAGGATGCTGCGCAGCGCCGTGCGGTACGGGATGAGCTTGCTGTCGTCCCACGCGTTGCCGCTGAACGGCATGAACTCGATGAACCTGCGTCCCAGACGTTCGACAATCTCATTATTTCTCGTTATCTCTATTTCTTGGCTCTATTTCTCAAGCATTTGCATTCGACATTGAAGTGAATTTATCAGTAAATTAAACATCATTCCCCTACATGTTTACCTCACTTCGACTTCGCGGTCGCGGGTATATTCGACGAAATCGCAAATTTCATCATCGTTGAAACCTGAAACAGCAATAATACGTAACTTGTATAAACGGAATCATTAGAGAAGCAAGGCCATTATTACGGACGAAAACGCTTAATTTGCTTGCATCCTGTAAACTATTATTATCTATGCTAGATTTCTCTAACAATTTTATTGAATTTTTGTTAGGTGCTATTTAAAAAAAAATGTTATCATAATACTGTTGGATATTATTATTTATCCTGGTAATACGTCGCTGTTGTCTGTAAAATTGTATAGTGTTTTGAAAATAGAGTCTAAGGAATGGATGACATGATACAATCAATCGATAGGAAAGAAATCGTTAACTCCACTCTCACCCGCTTTTATCATTATCGTGTTGGATACAATAATAGAAAATATAAATGCTTACCCTTCATGAGCACGGTGTTGATCTTGAGCGGACGATAACCCAGCTGCAGCGCCAGGTCCACGCCCGCCAGCACGCGCGACAGCCCCTGCCAGACACCATCATCAATAAGTACGATGACCTAGTCTCAAAGGCCCTAGGCCTTCCCGGGCTTGGGCGCAACACTTAGCCACTGCACTATAGTCTATAGTATGTATGTAGTGTAAAGTATGGTTGTCGATAGTTCGAGATTATGTTGATTTTGAATTATGTATAGGGGTATTTTCTTTTCTTTATGTTGAGGATAATTATGAGCCTGTTGGAAAGCTATAGCGCTAGTAATGCGATGACGCCATGATCATGATAAGAAAGATTTATTTCTTTCATTTGGGGTAATGAATTCGAAGTTGTTGCCTACCGACCGAGCTCGTAATTATACGTCGGATAAGGAGGCGTATTTGCATTCGAGGATGAAAACACCACCACGTTATCTGTTTACAAATTACGGCACACACATTAAAATGTTTTGTTCCAAATTACCAATCATGAAACTGTGTGAATTAAAGATAACTTGGTACATTGTACCTAACGAAGGATTGTTTTGCAAGTTACGAAACGTCGAAGGAAAGAGCTTAATGGATGCGCCTCTCCAATTTTGGGACAGATATTTAATATCCTGTTTGCGAATTTCTACAAATTACAATTTGGCGACAACATATTCGTTAAGTCTGGCGAGACTACCAAACGAGAAATAATCGAGGGGAGTGGAGTACCTGCGTACTTCGCCTCCACGTAGATGTGGTGCTGGGACCCTATTTAGTGGTAGGTACCTATTGCACAGAATAATTTATCGAATTTGCCTAAGGTGACGGGTAGGTCACACTAGCGACGCCAATCGATTTTAATTGTTATCTACTAAACCGGATCTATTTTAAACAATTTCGGGGTTACAACCTCTCACCTCATAATCTCCAACAATACGGATAGCACGTCGCTGCAACCTATCGATATTGATATCTAAATCAGCATGAAATCTAAAATAATTTATGGGAATACTTGGCCAAAACGTATGTCTTGTTAATAGGAATGTGGGGAGCCCCACCCCGCACACTGCAGCGCCGGCAGTAGGAGGGTGGGGCAGGGTGAGCGGGTGGTGGGTCACTGACCGGGCGGCGCGCCATGCGCTCGTAGCGCTCGGCGCGCAGCGAGTCCAGCGACACGTTGAGCGCCGCCAGCCCCGCGCGCTGCAGCGCCGGCAGTAGGAGGGTGGGGCAGGGTGAGCGGGTGGTGGGTCACTGACCGGGCGGCGCGCCATGCGCTCGTAGCGCTCGGCGCGCAGCGAGTCCAGCGACACGTTGAGCGCCGCCAGCCCCGCGCGCTGCAGCGCCGGCAGTCGCCGCGTCAGCACGAGCCCGTTAGTAGTCATGCTCACTGTGCGGATCCCGCTGATGCTGGCCAAATCCTCTGCATCAAAATACTCCTTTTAATTTACTCTTCATGGTATAAAAACCTATGAAATATACCTATGTGCCTACTTTAAATGATTATGTAGGTAATTATGTGCCTATCTATTTGTTATGTTTTAAAGAGCGTAACATCAAAAATTACAAAAATTAAAATGCGACCGCCTTGTCAAGATTAGACACCTGATCACCTCACCAATGAATAAAACAAAATTTATCTCTGTGTGCTGTAATTAGCTGTATGTATGTAATATTCAAATATAAATTAAAATTGGAAGCAAGTACTAAAGCTAGACAGTTACCTACTTGTTATAATAAGCAGCATTATCTACGGAACACGACCCGCTTGCCCTTGAAAACAATTGCTATGTACAGCAATTGTAAATAGGCAATTTTAAATGTGAACAACTTGTGAAGAGTCATGTTGTTGATAAAATTTACTCAGCTGTAGATAGTTCTCTTATTAGATAGGTACTATGTTAGGAATGAGTAAATAAATAGATTCAAGTTGACCAAACAAAATGATTAGCCTCGCCAAAGAAGCCATTATATTGATAAAAGTGAACTTGCAATAAAGTAGAATGATAAACATCAGCATTAACAAAGTAATAAACAAAATGTCAGAGTCAGCTACCTATGCTTAGGCCATGATCCAAGACTTGGGGAGTCTAGTAATTACAATAAAGCGACTGCCCTCTCAATCCTCCGTCCCCTGTTAAAGGGTTGTGAAGGTTCAACTGAACATAGATGGCGGTAACTCGTCGTTAATTAACGAAATGAACATTAAGAGTAACAGTGCTGTGGATAGAAAGTTCAGCAAATGGTGCACTCACGTATAATGTCGGCGAGGTCAGCCCGCAGCGTGGGCTCGCCGCCCGTCAGGCGCAGCTTGTCGACGCCGAGCGCCGCGAACACGCGCGCCGCCCGCGCCAGCTCCGGCCGCGACAGCAGCCGCGCGCGCGGCGTCAGCGTCGTGCCCTCCGGCGGCATGCAGTACTGGCCTGGGGGACACCACATGCATATAATGCGAAACACCAAGCACTTACTGATTAATCAGGAAATGTCAGAAACAATATCAGTTATATCACCTACAAACTTTAAATCAAGCAGGTAGGTTTCTTATAAGGTGTAGACATTAGCTAAGTACTCCATTAATTAAATATGAACATGTAACTAAATGATGACATTGTATTTGTTACTTTACAGTTATTTTATTACAATATGCTTAAAACTACACTTAAAAGCTAAATTGTTAAAACTAGATAACTTAGCAATACAGGAGGAGATCTGACTTGTATGTGCCACACTAGTTACATTCAAACAACACAACAAGTTGCATTTTTGATCTCTCAAGTTGAATGATTAAAGAATCCTGGAGGCCATATCATGTGCCTGTGATATTATTGAAAATCAATATAAATCTTTTGGAGATTCTTTTGTATGGTTGTCATGCTATATCCGCCATGTTTTTTTTATATAGAAAATCCTGAGAATTAGGCTTCTGTATTTTATTGATTATAACTTTTTTATGCTTTACCATAAACACACCTGTTGGAAAGTGATGATGAGGTCTAGGATATTAGAAGATACCTGTTTAATTAATAGATTCAATAACAAAAAATTATACTCTCATACAAGTGCCCCAGGATGATACACATGTTTGAATATAATATGAAATGACATACATCGCAAGTTGCATCGCTCTGTGAGCGAGATCCGCAGGTAGTTGTGGCGGCGCCCCTGCAGGTCCGTGAGTGGCGCGCGAGCGGGCTCCTCGGCCGCCGCTGCCACTGCCCTCACCTAACATAAATATGAATACTATACTCTCTGGTAAAACATGGAAACCAACCAGAACGTTTTATTGTTCATTGAGGGAAACCTCAAAAACAAACTTTAATATTATTTATAGTCACAAATTGGATGCGAGTGGTGCAGGACCAATCTGTGTTGAGAACATTAGGGGGAGGCCTATGTCCAGCAATGGGCGTCTATTGGCTGAAATGATGATGATAGTCACGAATACAATATATATGTGTATCATTTATTAATCAAAATAATACAGAAAACTTAACTTGAAAAGTAATATTAATTAAAATTCAGTTCTTGGATGACTAAAAGTGTTCAAACAATAAAATGAACTAAATCATGCGATGTAAAAAATGCTTACGAGATTTTTGTGTACAAAATGTAATCTTTTGTATCATCAAATGTTGCTGAAACATATTTATTTAATACTTACATCACTGTAAAGTCTTGTCCCACGTCGCGGCGCGAGTATTGCAACATCAGCCTCGACCCTTGGCACAAAAGATAACAAATTTAATTTTGCTAAACTGGGCCGCATTTTCAACTTGATGAAATGCGTGCTACGTTCGCAAATAACAATCTACGTATGTTCAATTTGTTTAATTTTATTAACAAGTAGATGCATGTCGGTAAACTTTTTGAAGTTGATCGAAAAGTGTCACTGAAACTGTCACAGTCAGCTGTTCAAGGTTGGCTGCGTTCCGATTTGATATTTTGCCACATGAATCCATAAAGTATAGTAATTATAAAGTAAGATAATAATAGTCTGAATAAATCTTATTTTTCGTCGTGAATCACTTTCCTCATCATTTTGCAGAGGAGCTTTTTTTGAACTCTCTAAATTGAAAGACTTTTATTTTAAATCTGGTTATGCTAGTCACTGTGGTCAACATATAGAACACATTGTCAAAATCGGATGCACCCGGAAGTTCTGACCGACCAAGATCAGAAGGCACTTCAGTGACATTGACAGGGAGGCGTTGTAGGTAGAACGTTTTTTAGGCAAAAATGTCAAAACAGCATTAGTTCCAACTTTTGCCACGTGCCTAGTAACCGTGATCGGACTGAAGTTGTGTCGTAATTATCAGCCACAGACTAAGAAAACTGTCAGCCCCAGCCCAGCTGTCAATTAGGGATGCTCGATATTAGAAAAAAAACCGATGTTGACATCGATATTAACATCGAATCAAAAGTATCGATGTACGATAATTATTGATTGAAAGACATCGATATTTCTAAAACAACGATGTTTTTGGAAACAAATACGAGGGCGGGATGAAAAGTACTTAGCCTAATAATGAAAAAAAAAAATTCTCGACACCAAATATTTTTCTACAAAGTCTCCTAGAAGCTATATGCATTTATTCTATCGATGCTCTAAAGCCTTTATCCCATTCTTAAAATGATTTTCTGCGAGGTCTGAAAAATAGCTGTTTACAGCAGATTTAACTCGTCGTCAGTCTCAAATTTTTGTCCACCTAGATAAGTTTTGAGCTTAGGGAATAGGTGAAAGTCTGACGGGGCTAAATCTGGCGAATAAAGCGGATGTGGAAGCAAATCATAATGAAATTCGTTAAATTTCGCCATAGCAGTGACGCACGTGTGAACGCGAGCATTGTCTTGATGAAAGATGATTTTTTTTCTGGCCAAGCCTGGCATTTTTTCAAGAATACACCCTTGTAATTTGTCCAATAGGTCAACGTTATAATCACCAGTAATGGTTTTGCCCTTTGGAAGGTAATCGATCATCAAAATTCCCTTCGCGTCCCAAAAGACTGATGCAATCACTTTTCCAGCAGATTTTACTGTCTTTGCCTTCTTTGGAGCTGAAGTTCCTGCTTCAGTCCACTGCTTTAACTGATTTTTTGTTTCGGGTGTATAATGGTAGACCCATGTTTCATCGGTAGTTATAAATCGCCGGATAAAATCGGTCGTATCCCTCTTAAAACGATCCAAACATTCTTGCGATATTTGCGTGCGAATTCTTTTCTGATCAACCGTGAGCAATCGCGGCACCCACCTTGCCGATAATTTTTTCATCCCTAATTCTTCGCTCAAGATGTGTTGTGTCCTTTCTTTGGAAATGCCTAGGATGACAGCTATTTCGGATAATTTTAATCTCCGGTCTGATATAACCATATCATGCACTTTTGTGATCATTTCCGAAGTTGTGACACTTTTTGGGCGACCAGAGCGATGTTCATCTTGAATGCTTGTACGGCCTCTTTTATATTCTGGTACCCAGTTCTTTACCGTTGCATACGATGGAGCACTATCACCTAAAACGTTCTGCATTTCTTTAAAAATCTCAGAACTCTTCAATCCTTTAATATACAGAAACTTAATCACTGCTCTTTGTTCGATTTTATCCATTTTCAACAAAACCCGTATTATTACTTTTTAAAAATGCCGCCAACATCAAAGTAAACGCGTAATTGACTTTATTTTTTTTTATTACGGTATTAGAAAACCAATCTATGATTTGACATATTTTTTTAAAAAATTGCTAAATTAAAAGTGGGGTAGGCTAACTACTTATCAACCCGCCCTCGTAAAACTGCGTTTTAATTGATAAATGCACTCTTGATAAGAAACCGAAGTTTCATTGTTTACAAAATCAATAGTAAATCTAATTTGCCAACGCTTCACAAGTTTACTCACATAACAACACCTCACTCATGAAGTGTGTGACAGTGACAGTTTTCGTTTTTCAATCTCTTGAGAAATTAAAACAAACTTGCGGCTGTGAGCTTACTCCGATTATTTTTATCAGTGCCATCTAGTGGAAAATAGTTGAAACTTAATAGTCATCTACTAATAACTATGCAATATTTAGTTGAAGCTAGTAGGTACACCTACTGCATGCTAGAATGCGCCTGAAAATAATTGACGTTCCGATATTTTATTCAGGTAACATCGATGTTTTGTAGTTAAACATCGATGTCTTTTCAACATCGATGAATATCGAGCATCCCTACTGTCAATCAGTTGTCAATTTTATTCGATGTTTGTTATTGTCGGAAAATGAAGAAAGTAAATTGAAATCTTGATAAAATTTAACTATATTATTAAAATGTCGTTGTTTCCAGCTTACGGTCAAGACTATGCAGAAAATGATATCGATATTCAAGGTAAATGGTATATAAGTGTGTACTAACAATATCGGGAACATATATCCTCTAATTGCTTGATTTTTAGATCATAATTGAGCCAGTCTAATTAATATTTTCTTATAGCACATTAACCTAGACCTGCCACAATCTTCCATCATGGTCCAAGCATAGGCACCCCTTATAGTAACGAGATTATAAGTGCAAAGCGCACGAAAAAACACATAACGTAGACAGAAGTAACAAGTTTGTCGCTAAGATAATGCTCTGAGTGAGATCCATGTTTTGTTCAGTTATGGAAATGTCGCCGGCGCGTGAGGCAGTGTCGCCGGCCTGCGAAGTAGTGTCGCCCGCGCGCGAGGCTCAGCTGCTGGAGAGCGATTGCGACGAGGAGGTGCCGGCGCCGCCGCCCCCGCCCGTGATCTCCCGCTGCGAAAACTTCTACCTCGACCCCAAGTTAGATTACGGCAACCTACGCGTCTCCACTCTCTACTATCCTGGTAGACCTCAGTAAGTTATTGTGTTTGGTATAGCAATTCTTTGCAATTTATTCTTAAGTGTATTATTTACTTAAGACCTCAGTAAGTCTTAACAAAATCTGTTTTTTTTAAATGAAATGGTGTTTTTATTTTATGATTGGTAACATGTTATATGTACATGTTTCTAAAAGTTTCTTGTTTTCAACAATGCTTAGGGGTGCAAGGAGGTTCAATGCAAAATGTGTTTTTCTTGGAAAGGGAATTTTTTTTATAATATTTAGGACAACCATAGATTTGGCAGGTAGCTTACTTGTTGATATGTCTAGCTAGTAACAGCTTTTGCACTCTCTTGCAAACCATATCCCCTTATCACAAAATACAATTTAAAACTAGTTAAAGATATTTTATTTACCATAAACATGTGTCATCATAACATATTACATTAAGTCATATGAATGAAAGTCTTATTAAATGTAAATTGTACCAACATGTTTTGCCAGCAGTGGCGTGTAAAATTATAGATATAATTTTTAACAAAATGTCAACAAAATAGTATTTCCAAATTACATTCATCATTCACGTCTAAGTGTAATTTAAAAGGATTAGTTATAGTAAAATTCAATATTTAGTCATTACAATATAAAAATTCTAGTCATTCATTAAAGTTTGTCATTCAAAAAATCATTAGTACTATAGTAACATTTGTCAAGTTCCGGAACTTGTTCCAGCCTCTTTTAAAAAAAGGTGTTAAGTATTTAAGCTACATTGTATTATTTTAATATCTTTTGTACCACTTAACATGCAATAAACGATTATGATTGTTAAAAATTTCTCAATTTGCAATGGCGAATTGGAACGGGAAGGCATGATCTTTAGTGCGGTAATAACTTTAGATCGTGTTTTGTAATAAAATGGTATGTGACTGCTAGTCTGCTTGTTTCCAAACTAGCATTAAAAATGTCATGTCGGCAGGTATTCTCGTGGCGGTGAACAAGACACTTTGGGCCACTCGTCGCCGCCGGCGCGGCGCGGGCGCAAGCGGCGGGCGCGCTACTTCGACAGTCCGGAGCCCGAGCCGCCGCGCGCCGACGCCGAGCTCGATGCTCGCGTCGCCGCCTTCCGCACGATGATCGCCGACGCGCCTCAGGACACCGACCTGTGGCTTAAGTTTATTCGCTTTCAGGTATGCATATTATAATTTGGCCCTCTTTTGTGATTGGCGGCATACGAGCAGACCGATATCCGATCGACGACGTTTGCCGCCGCCCATGGACACCTCAACATCATTGTAGTCACACGCACACTGCCAACCTTTAAAACCCACCTCTTTTCCGGATTCTGCCTCCGGTACCCTCCCTCACTCACTTGCTTAAACTGTAGGTAAATTGTCAGTGATGACATACGGAACCGAGACATGGCCGCTTACAATGTGCCGATTAAAGAGGCTCAAAGTCACTCAGAGAGCAATGGAGAGGGCTATGCTCGGAGTTTCCTTGCGTTATCATATCAGAAATGATGAGATCCGCAGGAGAACTAAGGTCGCAGACCTATGTCTGCGGCAATCCTTTGGGCTATCCCAAAGGATTGCATGCCTCAAATGGCAATGGGCAGGGCACATAGCGAGGAGAACAAACGGCCGTTGTTGCGGAAAGGTACTCGAGTGGAGGCCACGTACAGGAAGTCGCAACTGTGGCAGGCTCCCCACAAGGTGGACCGACGATCTGGTGAAGGTCGCGGGAATCCATTGAATGCGGGCGGCGCAGGACCGATCTGTGTGGAGATCATTGGGGGAGGCCTATGTCCAGCAGTGGACTTCTATTGGCTGAAATGATGATGATTTTGCCAGTTTTTGTAATCAGACACTGGCAATTTTATTTGCTTTGTTTATATGTCATGTTTAATGGAGTACAGACTCCTGATATGAAAATACGACTAACTATCAGGATACTCTAGCGGCTATTATTTCGGCTTTGCAGGAAGTATGCAGTGGAAAAAAGCCGAAATAATCTGTACTAGAATAAACACAGCACAGATGCTGCTTCACATCGGTTTTCTGTGTCCCGTTCCACCAATATCATTTCCTTTGTGGCTGTCAACTTATTATGACATTTATGTATTCTCCTTTCTTCTAACTGAGTTCGGTATTTCATTTTACTATGGTAACCTGATGCAAAAGAGATTCAGGGTAACATTCAGATAAATATCTCAACAGGCAGATTTATTTGTGCTGTCACTTACTACTGCACTGGGTGAAATTGAAGATGAGTTTATTTATTTATTTCACCAACTTATTCTATCTTACAGGTTAGTTACTTAATGCCAGAACCAACAATAAAATCTCTAATATTAGGTACGAATTCACTCAGGGAACAATTAAACACACACCACCTATGTAACCAACACTACCTATGTAATTGTTTTGTAATTTGACACGCGATAAAAGAATTGAATTGACTACATCTGATGTATCGTTCATAAAGAAAGAATAAGTGGTCATTGTGGAAAAAATAACCTTGCAGTAACTTTTTGATGGTTACTCAGTCTTAGGTAGATATTGCTTATTAAATTAGGGAACTTCAAGAGAAGAGCTCCTACTCCTTTTTAAAAAGGCCGGCAATGTTAATGACTGACATGACATCTCATACTTTGACCTGATTCCGTACTAAGTAGCTTAAGCACTTGTGTTACAGATATCAGACAACAGAGGAACACAACTATATACTTAAATACATATATTACACCCAGACACTGAACAAACACAAGTGTTCATCATACGAATGTTTGTCCAGGGTGGGGATCGAACCCACGACCTTTGGCGTAAGAGGCAGGGTCACTCAGGTGACCGGTCAGTCAGGTGACTCATTTGCTCGTTTTTCACCTACGAGTATAGTTAAAAAAATTGCTCCAAAGCGGCTTTTAGAGTCCAAGGGTATACGCTTAGACCATGATTCAGGATTTGGAGAGTCTGGTAATTATAATAAAGCGAATGCCATCTGACCTTCGTAACAATTTAACAGGGGAACCATATCAGCTGAATCATGGTTACACGTTTCAGAAATTATCCGCCATGACCCCCCATATGAAAGGCTCATTGTTATCTAATGAGCTACCATCGCTCTGAAATAAAGTGTTGAATAGGCTATAAATGCCACTATTTTTATTATTTGAGAGAACGGTTTATTACGATTATATTATGCCATAAAAAAATATGAAAATTTTTCGAAGCATCTTTCCTAATATTTAATTTTAAATGATATTTTGGCTATACAGCCATAAAAGCCGTCTGCCATGACGGTCTATTAATTATGTTTGTTGTTTACAATAATGGTTACGTAGTACCATTGCGGACGGTGTTTTCAATCAAGAGAAAAAAAGTAAAAATATAACGGGTTTAAGTTGCATTTTTACAGCAATCTCTTATTTATATCAATGGAAGTTTATATTTTGGGGACCCTTGTACGGAACAATATTTGAATTAAAAGTAATCGTTATAAACGGTGACATGAGACAAGTTGCGTATTGCGCAGGAGCGCTGCTCGGGCGGGGAGGCGGGCCTGGCGGCGGCGGTGGAGGCGGTGTCGCGCGCGCCCGGCTCGCGCGCGCTGCACGCCGCGCACCACGCGCTCGCGCGCCGCGTGCTGCCGCCCGACACCTACCTCTCCGTGCTGCGCGACCACCTCGCCAACGGTAACACTCCACCCACTCCCCATCCCACCTGCATTGCAGGCCAGGTAGCATGCTTTAAAATCACTCCACCCACTCCCCATCCCACCTGCATTGCAGACCAGGTAGCATGCTCTAAAATCGACTGGCGTGCGATTTTCGAGCATATTCAAAATTAGCATGCTTTTTGGTACCACAGTTTTATGTTGTATTAGTATTTGTAACAGTAGGTACCTTTAGACTTTAACCTGTATTAAATGTATTTATGCAAATAAAATGATTATTTGTTTTTACTCAATAATTTTAATCATTTACGACTACTATGGCTTGATGATACTTCCAAGGATCTCACAAATTTTTGCATAACTTGTGCTTCCATAGAGTAGTTGTTTGAAACTTGTGTCTTTAATCGAGCACGTGCACGACACGGTAGCTTTAGCCATTTGACACAGGAATCGGGCGACGCTCCTGCGCGTCATTTTACGGTGGTGCCAATTGATTTTTTTATCCTTTCTATCTTTTAATTGGCGTGTTCCCGTTTTTGATGGTTCGTATTTTTTTAGTTCAAAATGAGGTAATCACACATTGACATCTTTCATTGTAGTTTGCATAAGAGACCATGAGAACCAGAGTGGCCACAAATTATAGTTTATCTATAATTGATAGAGCCACTGGGGCCTAAACGTGTTTGATTACCTTTTTCTTTAGATGGCAGCACCAACATAGATTTAATGTTTAATCTGTGGCGGCCTAGGTAAATTAGGCTAATTTGGCTCTGGGGGCAATTTAGGCCACTCTGGTTCTCATGGCCCCTATAAAAGAGAGTTTACCATATGGATATCCCGCCATCAACCCACGGTCCTTCCTAGCGTCTCGGCATCCGCACCGAATTTTACAAGGACTAACCAGTGGCTTGACATTTTTGTCTCTAATTTTATTTTCGGAAAATCCTATTTTGTATCAAACTTTTTTTTGTTGATCATATGCTCCAAACTTCTTAAATTCTTAAATAAATCCTCAGTTTCCTTTAAACTACTTCTATCGATCTTATCTGTAATAAAATTTGGTAATCCTGTGGCAATTAGGTCGATCAGAGTAAGTTTATCTATGGACTTATTTACTTCCAAAAGTAGTCTCTCTTTCTTTAAACGCATACTCCAGCAATGAGCCTGTTTGTATTTAAATAACATTGCATACCTACCTGATTGACGACCAACCTTTATCTGCATATGTTTCACTAAAGTTTTTCTTCCACATTGCCCATTCTGAGTTTATTGTATGCTTTATCAGCATAGAACTGTACCAGTCTAACGAAGAATCTCCTAAGAATAACCTAAATATTTCAATTTTTTTGACATCTTCTTCTATTCCCATACGAGCACATTCCGTTTCGAATGTAGACATCCACTGTGACACATTATGAATCTTGCTATTGAATTTGTCTATAACAAATTTTTCTACCATTCTACCCAAATTTATAGGTTTTGGAGACTCCTATTTCAGTTCCGCGATGCTTTCTACGATTCTTGCCAAAAATTCTTCTGAAGCTCCAGATGTAGAAGTTTGTGTGCTCTGGGCTCTTTCCCCGGTGCGTTTCTTCACTCCCTACTCACTCCCAGCACACTGTTTAAGTATGGATATGGTACCGTGTCCCGCGCAGAGAAGTCCCCGGCGGGGCAGTGCGAGCTGTGGGTGCGGCTGCTGGGCGCACTAGCGCGCTCGCCCGGCCGCGTGCTCGGGCGCCGCGCTGGCCCGCGCCGCGCGCGCCGCCGCACCGCTCGGCCGCCCGGCACGCGCCGCACGCCTACCCGCATCTGCTCGCCGCCTACGGTGAGTCTATGCGTTTAAACGACTCATTGTACGTCCAACAGCGTTAAGCCGCCTTTACTTTATCCGACCCGGTTCCTCAAGTCGCATAATAACGGAGAGAATGATGGCTAGCCTACAGCCTTTGGGAGATCATGATCGATTACTTTGTTGGCTGCTCCTGGGTACTACTTCGCTGGCTCTGTGATCCAAGTCACCTCCAGAACAAGAGAACTTTGGTTTATTTATTTATTGAGGATAACAAACAAATGTACAATGTATCTTACTTTAAAATGCAGTGACCACATAGTATTTAGTAATTGTACAATCAACAACGTGGTTAATCCTGCAGCATTTCTTGCCAGTCATTAACCTAAAGTTCTCGCAGATCAGTCTCGCTGACAGCCAACTGAGCGTCAGCTCAACCGTTGGCTTGGTGTGCTTTTTTCAAATGATGATCTTATTCCAATCTTTGATCTCATCGATAATGTTGTGTGTGTCCACAGTCGTTTAACTTGTACAGTGTAGTGTGAATCATAATCTTACATCGATGATGTTAGGGTAGGATGCTACGATGTTTTATCTAGGGACCTTAAAATTGGCGTGTTCCGTTCTCAGGGTCGTTCCTCCGCGCGGCGGGGCTGTGGGAGCTGCTGGTGATGCTGGTGGAGCTGGTGGCGGTGATGAGCTTCCCGCCGAGCAGTGCATTCCCGCCGCCCGCCGACAAGGCGAGGGACGAGGAAGCTGAGCAGCGGTTGTTGCGGTTGGAAGACGAGGTGAGTGCTCAACACGTGCACTTACATTATTGCTATGAGATTTTGTCATCCATAATTTTCTTCTTATTATGGCCTTTTCCTAGCAGTTGACTATAGTGATGGGTTGTTGATAATGATATATCATTACGTTGATTTTTAGCATTCCTATAAATATTCCTATATATTTATATTTATTTATTTATTTAATTGACAAGATATAGAATGTTTCAAAGAGCGCTGCTATGTCTGCACGCTGGTCCAGTTGAGCGCGCTTTACACGTGATTTGTAGTTCTTTGCTCTTAAGTAAGAAGCTCTGTAAATAATGCGCAGAATGCTTCCAGCAATGAAGTACAAATCGCGAGTTAAACGCGTCGTATGGACAAGCTCTCAGAGTAGACGAATACTAGGCCTCTGGTTTCATCATCAGTGTACTAATAGGGAACGTGCACATCGCTCTTACGTTCACTTCACATGCTGCCAACTTGTTAGCACTCATTCGAATTTAGTTGTCATTAAAGTGTTGTTAGTCCACATAGATGTTGGTGCCAACTGGTGCCATCCAATTGAACTTAGTAAGATAAATCTGATCTTGAGTCAATACAAAGTGTTGTTACCTACATATAGTTACTGCACGTGTCCAATAGAGTCCGCGCCACGATAGAAGTACTGCGGCAAAACACGGTACTAACATTTTAGATTATTTGTTTCTATAGATATATAGCTTAGAATTGTGAATGCGACTGAAGCGCGCTTTTCTTGGGACTTCTTTGGTGGCGCGGCGCGGCGGTGGGTGGTGTGTTTAGTTACTGCTCGTACCCTGTATGCTGGTGTGCGCCTGCAGGTGGCGGCGAGCGGGCTGCCGCTGAGCGCGCGCTGGGTGCGCGTGGAGCGAGCGCGCGCGCACGCGCACTGGCGCGCGCCGGCGCCGCCCTGCGCCCGCGACGCCGACCCGCAGCGCGCGCCCGACGCCGCCGAGCTGGTGGAGCTGCTGCTGCCCGGCGCCGAGCGACGCGACCACGCGCTGCTGCTGGCCGCGCAGCTGTTGCGGCTCGCCAAGGTAACTTACTGCTGGACGCCGACCCGCAGCGCGCGCCCGACGCCGCCGAGCTGGTGGAGCTGCTGCTGCCCGGCGCCGAGCGACGCGACCACGCGCTGCTGCTGGCCGCGCAGCTGTTGCGGCTCGCCAAGGTAACTTACTGCTGGACGCCGACCCGCAGCGCGCGCCCGACGCCGCCGAGCTGGTGGAGCTGCTGCTGCCCGGCGCCGAGCGACGCGACCACGCGCTGCTGCTGGCCGCGCAGCTGTTGCGGCTCGCCAAGGTAACTTACTGCTGGACGCCGACCCGCAGCTGCGAGTCCAGTATAATAATGACTTCAGGATACTGCTGGGACTGCCTCGATTCTGTAGCGCATCAGGTATGTTTGCAGACGCGCATGTCATCTGTTTCTTTGCGCCATAAATGTACATCCCTGGTGCGCAGGGTTCGAGGCGGTGGCAACAGGTTACCAGGTTGGACTGTAGGTACGTGAATCACTGTTGTGCAACGGCTGGCGGGGTGGTTCAGCGGTGATTCGGGTATCTATGCAATACCTACAACCTTATTTTGTGCTGCAAGTGGTGGATTATGCTGTGTAACTTCATTATTATGTGTTATTATTGTGCATATTGAGTCTTGGTGACTTGAATAAAAAAAATTATAATTAATTATTATTATTATTACACTGGAAGTTGTAGACGAGTACATCTACCTCGGACAAAAAGTTCAGCTTGGTAAGTTCAACTTCCAGAAAGAGGTCGTTCGACGAATCCAACTCGGCTGGGCAGCGTTCGGGAAGCTACGCAGCATATTTTCGGCCCATCCACGTACGTGTACACATACGTGTGTGTTGCCAGTGATGACATACGGAACCGAAACATGGCCGCTTACAATGTGCCATTGTGCCATGCTCAAAGTTCACCCAGAGAATAATGGAGAGGGCTATGCTCGGAGTCTCCCTGCGTGATCGTATCAGAAATGATGAGATCCGCAGAAGAACTAAGGTCACAGTCATAGCCCAAAGAATTGCAATTGCCTCAAGTGGCAATGGGCAGGGCACATAGCGAGGAGAACAGACGGCCGTTGGGGCGGAAAGGTCCTCGAGTGGAGGCCACGTACAGAAAGTCGCAGCCGTGGGGGGCCCACAAGGTGGGCCGACGATCTGGTGAAGGTCGCGGGAATCCATTGGATGCGGGCGGCACAGGGCCGATCTCTGTGGAGATCATTGGGGGAGGCCTATGTCCAGCAGTGCACGTCTATTGGCTGAAATGATGATCATAAGTTTACTTTAGTGTTTAACTGTTAGTTTCTCAGAAATATAATAAAGGCATATTTGTTCTAAAGTACCTAAATCATTATTGTAATTTAAATGCTGTTTGTTTTCCATTAAGAAATAAATAAATAAATAAATTAATATTCTTTTTCATTTATTGTATTTATTTTATTAAGGAAAATTTACTACTTACAACGTTATGTTTGTATCTAAAGTATATAATTAAAAGCTAATTACAAGTTTTCACGTGCGGTTCCATAAAAACTACACTTCAGGACACATCTATTGGCCCACCTTAGAGGTTTCGACGACCCCTACTGAAATATGACTACTAGATAGAACAAAAACTATTGATGCAGATTTTAACCTGATACATTTTACCATCTTTTTCGATCGTATTGTTTTAAATTTGAATTCAAAATACCACACGACAAACAAGCTACGCCTTTTAAGTCCGATGTACGCCTTGATAAAGGCAATTGATTTTTACCCGACTACGGCGAATAAAAAAGGAGGGTTATGAATTTGACCTGTATGTATGGTTGTTCATCTGTAATAACTCATAACTTCTAAACTAGTTATCATATTTGAACAAATGAGGTGTCGTAAGAAGCGCCTTGATTGTCTTCTGGTTATAGGCAACAAGCCGTCACGTTAAATTGACTACAACGCCCTCTAGGGGACTTAAAGTAAGGAACTAAAAAAAAATTTTACTTGATGGTACCGTGTGGGGTATCAAATGAAACAGGTTTTTTAGCACATTTCAAATATGTAATTTTATTTACATAATTAAAAGTATGTTAAATAAAACGCGTGTTGCCGTGGGCATCTGCCACAGCTCTCATACGATTAGGTATAGAGGTTATCAACCGCTCGATGAAATTTTGAGGGATCATCTCCAATTTTCTTCTATGGCAGTTTTCAACTCCTTCATCGTCTGGGCAACTGGCTGACGAGCCCTAACACGTCTTTTTAGCTCGACCCACATGTGCTCAATGGGGTTCATGTCTGGGCTTCTGGTTGGCCAGTCCATAACTGTGATGTTGACATCCTGAAGATATTCCCTGACGATGCCGCCCGTATGGGCTCTAGTATTATCATGCATAAAAAGGAAATTTGGGCCAACATAGCCCTCGTATGGCATCACGTGAGATTCTAAGCACTCACGAATGTACCTATCAGCATTTAATGTTGGCGACCGTGATCCCGTGACAACATCAAGTTGAGTTTTTCAAAGCAGCATTGTGCGTAACGCTCTCCCTTACTTCGGTTGACCTTCTTCTTTCCATCATTGCATGTAACACAATTTTTGACTCATCAGAAAAGAGTACACGGTTTCAATGCTGCTGAGTCCAATTTGAATGCGCGCAATGAAGGCGCGCTGTTCGGTGGGCTTGCGTTAATTTGGGGCCATTAGCTGGCTTGTGTGGCTCCATATCGCGTTCTTTTAATCTCTGCCGAACAGTTCGAGTGTTCACAGATACTCCGTGGAAGTTGGTTTTGTATCTCAATGGAGGTAAAGTGACGATTTTTCAAGCTGGTCGTCACGATGAATCGATCCTGCCTTTCAGTTGAAACCCGAAATCGTGCCACAGCTTGTGCGGCGACTCCATGCGCAGTATTCAAAGATTATTGATAGAACCTCACCTCAATGTAAAGAATAAGTAATGTTTGTTGCAAAACCATAGAGATCAATCACACTTTCAAGAATTAAATTCAAATGTAAAGCAATAAAATCAAGTTTTCTTAGTATTCGATTGTTTGATATCAATAAACAGGCTCCAAATTGTCTTTTGTTACTTTAAATTCTGTGTTCGACACTGAAAACAAGACTTATGAATCAAATGATGAATGTGCTAGGTCCAAAATTGCATAAAAACTTTGCTCGACCTAATATACAATTTAAGCTAGGACTTAACGAACTGAAAATGCAAGGTGGGCCAATAGATGTGTCCAGAAGTGTAAATAATATAACCACAAATTCGAGATTTTTTTTTGTTGGATGAAACGTACCACTTACCTTCTATAAAAACATACAAAACTAGATAGTACTACGTTTTGGAGAAGTTAATAATAGTAGAACTTAAAGAAAGTAAACAAGATATAACATACAATCCGGGGTCTTTTAGGCGGGGCGTGAAACGGCATCTCAGCAGGCCATCAGAGTGAGGATGGCAGACACAATGGGTACTTTGTTAGTTCTTTTGTGCCTGTCAACCTCATTTTTGGATTTCACGGCCGCTTACCACCAGGCGGAGTGAGGTCATCCTGATTGGCCTTTATATATAAAAAAATAACAACTTTATATTCTGCTATCCATCATCCCCATTACATGAAGAGTGACGTTGCTAGTGCTCGCCTCAGCGCGACAGTATTGTCGTAGAACAAATCTATGCTAGCGTCATCGCTTTACTGACAAGATTACTACTTACTTAATATTTGAACAGTCTCTAATACGTTTGGGTGTGTATGTGTGTGTGTGTGTGTGTGCGTGTCAGGTGCCGATGATGCCGAGCGCGGGCTGCGTGCGCGAGGCGTTCTCGCTGGGCGCGGCGGGCGCGCGCGACTCGTGCGCCGAAGCGCTGCTGTCCGTGCTGCGCGCGGCGCGCCGCCTGCCCCCCGCGCACCCCGCGCGCGCGCGCCCCGCGCCCGCCGCGCGCCTGCTGGCGCTGCTCCAGGACCCGCCCGTCTACCTCTCCGACGCCAACGGTCAGTGCCATCCATCCCTATTGGCCGTGGGAGCAGCGATTTACCTACACTTTAATAACTACACAAGCGAGTTAAGTTGCTTCATCAGCGAGTTAGCCGTGTGGTCCCCGGCTGAGTAGAATAGACCACCCTCACTCTTACCGAGGTGTCGTAAAAGGCGACTAAGGTAAAGCTGCTGGCATGATCATCAGCACCCAGAGAAGGAAAACTCTGCATTTATATCAAAACCCTCGCCAACCCGTCTGCCAAGCGTGGTGAGTATGGCAATTACCCCTCATGTGATTGAGGGAGGCCCGTGCCCCAGCAGTGGGGACTTAAATGGGCTGACGATGATGACGATGACGATGATCAGCGAGTTAAGGTGACGGATGGCCCTAACTAGCGACACCGATCGAATTAAATTGGTACAAACTAAACCGCATACCTATCTTTTAAACAATTTCGAAATTTGAGCCTCTCGGAAAGAATATATACTATTTAGTTATTTAATACTTTAACTTTTTGATCTATTTTTGCACTCGAAATTTGGATTAACGCCATAAGTGGCCGTTTTGACGGTAATTCATATTTCGAGTAGGAAGCAGACCAAAAAATTAATTATAAGTATTCAATAAATAGAAGTAGTATAAGTCTAGTAAAGGTTGGAAGCTCTACACTGGAAGTTGTAGATGAGTACATCTACCTCGGACAAAAAGTCCAGCTTGGTAAGGCCAACTTCCAGAAAGAGGTCGATCGACGAATCCAACTCGGCTGGGCAGCGTTCGGGAAGCTACGCAGCATATTTTCGGCAGATCTACCGCAGTGTCTCAAGACGAAAGTCTTTAATGCGTGTGTGTTGCCAGTGATGACATACGGAACCGAAACGTGGCCGCTTACAATGTGCCGATTAAGGAGGCTCAAAGTCACCCAGAGAGCAATGGAGAGGGCTATGCTCGGGGTCTCCCTGCGTGATCGTATCAGAAATGATGAGATCCGCAGGAGAACTAAGGTCACAGACGTAGCCCAAAGGATTGCATGCCTTAAGTGGCAATGGGCAGGGCACATAGCGAGGAGAACAGACGGCCGTTGGGGCGGAAAGGTCCTCGAGTGGAGGCCACGTACAGGAACTCGCAGCCGTGGCAGGCCTCCTACAAGATGGACCGACGATCTGGTGAAGATCGCGGGAATCCATTGGATGCGGGAGGCACAGGACCGATCTGTGTGGAGAACATTGGGGGAGGCCTATGTCCAGCAGTGGACGTCCATTGGCTGAAATGATGAATAAATAGAAGAAGTTCTTTTCGAGATGATCGACTTCTACTACTACTACTGTCCTCGTCGCAC
>JADPWL010001992.1:0-14226 GCA_019059595.1 Marasmia exigua | reverse complement strand
CACAAACCTTGCACAATCCTTAGTATAAAGAAGATTGCTATAAAAAAATATCAACTATTGATTTAGCAGTCTCATCTTAACTGGTGGTCAAATATTTGTAATAATATTTCCACTGGATATTGTAAATATACCTACAATATTGATGAGACTATCGACAGCTCATGTCGAATCAAGCACTTACAAATTTCGTCGACTTAGTAACGAGTTCAGTGGTCTAATTGGTAGAACATTCACCCGGATTGTGGAAGGTGTGGGTTGAAAAAGATGAATTTTGTGTGTTATTTACTTAAGAATCCATTCCCCCCTAATGACAGATACTGTATTGCCCCGGCCCCCAGTTCCCGGCAGCCCTGCTATTCCGGGCCAAGGCGGCGGTCTCGGTAACGGCAGGGCAGGGGGTGCTAAGAATCTCCGGTGTACGGAAGGCCGCCATACCACACTGACCTTGGCGACGTTTAACGGACGCACGCTACGACTCGACTCACATTTGGCCCAACTCGAGGAGAAGCTGAAGCACATAAGATGGCATGTTCTCGGGCTGTGTGAAGTCCGTAGAGAGGGCGAGGACACGCTGACCCTAGAGTCTGGCCATCTTATGTACTTCAGGGAAGGAGATAATCCGTCACAGGGCGGCGTCGGGTTCCTAGTCAACAAAGTCCTCACTGACAACGTTATTGAAATCTCCAGTGTGTCGGCGAGGGTTGCGTACCTCGTAATTAAATTAACCAACAGGTATAGCCTAAAGGTTATTCAAGTGTACGATCCAACGTCCACATACCCGGATGATGTCGTGGAAGAGATGTATGAGGACATCTCTCGAGCCTTACACACAACCACCAAGGCTCACTATAACGTTGTCATGGGGGACTTCAACGCTAAAGTGGGTGTACAGACTTGCAGCGAATCGATGTTGGGATCATGCGGCTTTGGGAGTAGAAATCATAGGGGGCAAATGCTCGTCAATTTCTTAGAGCGCGAGGGGCTTTTCTTAATGAACTCGTTCTTTAAGAAACAGCCCCAGAAATGGACGTGGCAGAGCCCTGATACTATGACTAAAAAATGAGATCGACTTTATCATATCGGACAAAAAGCGAATATTCAGAGATGTCTCAGTGACTATGGAAAGGGCTATGCTCGGAGTATCTCTGAAGGACCGCATCAGAAATGATGTAATCCGACAGAGAACCAGAGTCACCGACATAGCCCACCGAATTAGCAAACTGAAGTGGCAGTGGGCTGGTCATATTAGCCGCAGAACTGACAGCCGTTGGAGCCGTAAAGTCCTTGAGTGGAGACCGCGACTCGGTAAGCGTAGTGTAGGACGCCCTGCGACAAGATGGGATGATGACATTCGAAAGCTGGCTGGTGTGGGCTGGATGAGAGTGGCCGAAAATCGGGAGCAGTGGCGTGCATTAGGGGAGACCTATGTCCAGCAGTGGACGAGTGTGGTAGCTGATGATGAATCCGGGGGAAATGGGTTTTATAGGTTGGCAGGGCACCTGTGACTCCACTGGTGTCGCGGGTGTCTACGGGCGGCGGCAATCGTTTACCATCTGGCGATCCGTGTGCTCATCTGCCACCTACCGAGAGGAGACGAGTCTGAGGATGGCTTACCTCTCCTTTCAGTTCAGATGTGGCTCCGTCGTAGAGGTAGATCTTCCCGTCGAAACCGCCGGACGCGAACTGGCTGCCGTCGGGGCTGTACCGCACCGCTTGCGCGAAACGAGTGTGCTCCTTGAATTGACACGGGGGTTACAGGTTACATAAGCAAAACTAAAGCATCTATACTCGAAACTGGAATTCAAGACCAATAAATCTACTACAATGTTGCCAATGCAATAAAATGATCTCATAATAGTATGTATATACCTATTTCCTAAATACACAAGCTGACATAATTTATTTATTGGTAATATTCATTCTACAATTTAAATAAGTAAATTTATTTACTTATTTTTACATAAATACAAGACGCTTTAATAAAAACTTAACATCCGTATTGTTTGGTTGCAAAGCTGATATTGAGCGTGTATCACTTCAGGTGTTAACAACATTTCACTGACTTCGACTGTTGACTACCCACTTGGTCAAAATATCACTTCATTTTTCCTGACGAGTTGTTTCGCTTATTAAAACATAAAATCGAAAAACTAAGAATAAAATAAGACGAAACTAAGAAGAAGAATCTGAAGTTTACTCAGATTGTTCGAATGTGGTTTTGCTCCGTAGTGGTTTCTGTGTTGTTGAGTTTTGGTAAAAATGGTTTAATTTCACTTTTCCATACTGTCTTAATAATATGCCACACTTTCGTTTCTTCACAATAAAATGTTGTCAATGTTAGTTGAGTTAAAATAAAGTTTGTAATTAAAATTCTTTTTTATAAAAAAAACCTTATTAAATAAGGATATAAAATAGGTTGGAGAAACCTGGAAACTGCGTTTGAAAATGTCATAAGTGACATTGATAGATCGATTTGATCTATTCCGTTCTAATACCAAAAACTAATACCAATGGTATTTGTTTATTATCGTAATTGATATTCTTTTCCGAACGAATACCAAATTTTAAATATTTCAATGAAGTACTTAATCTATTCCCAACGAATACCAAAACATAACTTTTGGTACAGTCACAGAAACAGTTTAATTTGCTTTTTAATATTATGATCGTAATTACGCAAGATCGTTACAGTATGTGAAAATTGGTTATGGCTAGTGGTTATTTAAGTAATACGAAGTACCTTTATTATTGTAATAGCTGTAAGTTTTCCTAAGAAATAAAGATAAAAGTAAAATAAGTAATGCAATCATAAATCTTAACAAATTCACTTCATTTCGGTATTTTTACTTACGACCAACTAAATGAATTACTTTTCAAAATTTTTTTACCTGCACAAAAAGGTGAGTTTGCTTATTGTTTTCAAATTCGAAGCAACCAATCACAGTCAAGCGCCGCCGTGCAAACAAAGCGCTAGAATGTTTATTGTTTTTGTGGAATAAACTTTAAGGCAATGAAATAAGGTCCGTTTACCTTAGAATCATTTTGTGCGTGCACAAATTATTATTATTTATTTATATTAACTGGCTCTGAGGGATATGATCCTTAGTAGGTACTTTCCTGTGCAGTGGTACGCGCGCAGTGATATGTATTAAGTGAGTATTTATTTGTAATTTTTCGATGGTTTCATTTATTTAATTTGTTTTGTTTGTAAAATATTGTTTGATTTATATAGTATATATTGCCTAATTTTAAAAAGATAATAATTAGAGGCAACTAGTGTGAAAATTCTGAGTATAAATCCACATTTAAGTTAAATCTAAGTTAGTTAGTTAAGTATGTATTTTTTTTAGAAATGTCTGATGAGGCTGGTAATCTGCCTTCCACATCTTCGGAAAACACAGGAGAATTGAGTTTTATAAAAAGAAATGGTGGCTCGGTGCTGTTAAGAGCCGGTTACCAATATACTAAAAAAAGAGAAAATAAAAATGGATGGAGCCATTGGAGATGCGTGAAGATTAAGGAGTGCAGTGGATCATTGCAATTAAAGGTGTGTAACCATAAACCATATAATTAAATTATTGTTAGATCAGTCATACAGTATTTTAATAAGAATATTATTTTGGTCCCTGCAGGATGGCCATATTTCCAATGAGAGAAATCATAGCTGCGAGCCCGATGAAGTTAATAACATAATGTTAAAAAAGCTCAATGACTTTCGAGAAACAGTCGTAAAGTCTGATTTCACCCCAATACCAAGACTTTACAATAAATTCAAATCGCAGTTCTGTAATAGTGAAATGAATTTGGTGAAAAATATCCCATTGTTTAGTAATTTTAAAACAAAATTATATGAAGCAAGAAACAGGGAAGCTGGTGTGTCTAAAATAAAGTGCAAGTCAGTCGATGAAGTGGAAATTCCTTTACAATTTCAAAATTTTGTATTTTATGATCATAGAGATGGGTCTAACAACCGATTAATAATTTTATCTACTCCCAATCAACTGGCGCAAATTCCTAAACTTAAAATATTTCAGTGTGACGGAACGTTCGATTGCTGCCCTGCGCCATTTGTACAGCTTTATACCATACACGGAGATCTTGGAAGTGACGAAGATCATACTCGCATAATTCCTCTGATTTATGTGTTACTAAACAATAAAAAAGAAGAAACCTACAAAACCTTATTTGAAATTTTAAAACAAAAAATTCCTGAATGGGATCCTTCAAAATTTTTGACAGATTTTGAACAAGCCGCAATGAACGCCATTTCGACTGTCTTTCCATCAGTTGTGCTAAAGGGGTGTTACATGGTGTCACAATGGCTAGAAGATGAGAGTTTTGTAGACATTTGGTGTGTTCATGGTGAACGTCATCGAACCACAAATGCCACAGAATCTTGGCATTTAAAACTAAACACGACTGTGCCGAAAAACGCAAATTTATATCAGCTTCTGATAGCACTGAAAGAGGACGCAGACTTACAAATAGTGGTTGCTACTCAGATCGAGGAAAATTGCACCGCCTGTGAAGCGATGTGCAGCAGAAACTGTAATAAAAATCAGTGGATCAAATATGTAACTGACCAACTGGTTGACCAAAAAAATTACCGTTGGTCACTGCCTGGAAAAATTAAAAATTAGTTATTAGTTGCCGAAAAATTTTAAATTAAGATTGTTACCAAAAATTTGATAATTTTACAAAGTAAAAAATATAGATATACCTATATTAATAATAAATATATATAAATATAAAAAATAAGATAAGTATATATTTGTTATACTTATAAAAAGTAGATTTTCTGATCTATTTATAATAGGACTCTAAGTTAAGATTAGTTATTATGATTGTCATGCCAAAAATTATATAATTTTTACTAAAGTTTAAAAGTAGCTTATTTTTTGTTATATTCAGTGTTTTTTGTTATTTTGTAATAATTAGACTCTAGTAATGATTGTCATGCCAAAAATTTGATTATTTATTATTCGTAAAAAAGTTGATGTTTTTGTAGTATTTTTGTAGTAGTTGATGTTTAGTAGACCGTCTGATATTTTATAATCGTTTTGATATTTGATAATTTTTAGTAAATAAGTACATACTTTAAATAATATTAATCGTTGATCGTTTGTGATATTCTTTAATTGTTACATTTTGAAGACTAAAATGAATAACTGTGATTTGTTGATAAAGCTTCATTTTTAGGTATACAGGGTGTAAGGAAAAGGGTATAACATACCGAAAACTGTAAATAGGGCTTGCCTTGAGAGTACTTGGAAAAATAGTAAAAAAAAATAATCTGTTATAGTTTCCGAGAAATAAGCGAGTAAAGTTTTTATGTGAAATTGCTTGTACACAACCCTAAAACACCTGATTTTATTCATAAACTTACTCGAGGCCGTTCACCTCATCGACAAGGGAACACATAAACTCGTTATGTAGGAACAGAAGGGACATGCCAATATTGCATTTCCTGCCTACCACTAATATTACTTCTGAGAGATACGTCTGTCAACCAACACGAGTGTTTAATGAATGAAACGTTTAGTAAAGGAAGTTCATGGCCTGGTTTTGTTACCGAGTGTTACTTAACCTACTATCATCAGATAAAATTGGTTTTAGTAAATGTTTCTTACATTATGATGGCTCACCTGATGGTTAGTGATTACCGCCGCCCATGGATATGTGCTACACACACTGATGCGTAGGTTTTAGTAATTAAACAGTGTGTTAAATTTATTACGAACGCTTGTCCGATCGACAAATTTTATTCATGTCAAACATTCATCATACTCGTAATTATTGTTAAAAGTGGCTACTGTCACATTTGCTATACGTGCAGAGCTAACATACCTACACAAAATTGATCTAAAAATATTAAAATGACTTCTTTGAGCATAATGCGGTGGGATTTTTTCTTTAAATGCTACTTGTTTTATTAAGTACGTTAGGCTTAGGCTATTAGAACTAAAGACACAAATTAAAAAATCCGCCATTTACACTCGCAAAGTTAGAGAAGCTGCTTTGACTCAACGTAAGTTCATACTAAACAAGCGAACTTTATGACCCTTCTGGTTCTTTAATCTTTAGATTTTTCGTCACATTTACACACACAAGCAAAGGCGGGAATTTCTTGCAACCAGTTGAACAGTTTGTGAAAAAGTCCCGCCTTTGGCGTGAACTGACCGCGGTTTCGCTGCCCATAAACAGATGTCGCTAGTCAAAATAAAATTTATTATTTAATAAATGGGTTCCGTACATACTTTGTTTAAATAAAATTATTTTGTAACAAGGAAGAATTTAAGCCGCATCATTAATCGAAATTATTGACTAACATACATCAGCTACATATCCTCAATAGATTTGAGTTTTTTTTTATTGATAAAAGTTTATGAAACTACTTAGAATTTATTTTATGAGGCTATTGATTTTACATTTTTTATGTGATAGGAGATAGAAGAACAGACAGATCACCTGATGGTAAGCGATTGCCGCTACCCATGGACACCCACAACTGGTGTTGCAGTGTGCTGCCAACCTTTGAATCCCCCCTTTCACACCTCCTTCACGCAGAGAAACACAGCACACACGCTGCTTCACTTCGGTTTACTGTGAAGCCGTGGTAACACTCCGGTCGATCCGGTCTATTCATGCCGAAGCGTGGCTCTCCTAAATTTTGCTGAATTACTCCAACTTCTTTTAGAATATGTATTACTTTTTCTAACTTTTTCGTATTCGAATAAGTTCTTCCATTTAATAATTAATTGTTATCATGATAAGTTTACTGATTTGTAATAATGTCATTATTTTCATTGAGGAACCCTAAAGTGTGGAGCGTGCGTGTCAGTAGTAGTACACTACTCGATTTACGCACGCAGCGCGCACACTAGCGACAGCACTACAATGGATCGAGCGGGGGAAAAGGTGAACTATTAGGGACGGAATCTATTTTTTTTTTGTTATCGATAGTTGTCGATATCAGCTTCTGTTGTCCTAAGATTGCTTCAAATTAAATGCAATGTTTAGTTCTAGTCCAGAGTTACTGAAATACTTGCTTTTTTGCACTTCAAACTATTCGAAATAACTCATTTACTATTTCAATAATAATAAGTATTTTATTATCAGTAGGTACTTATTGGTAGCTCATAGAATAGATCCGTGCACTTCCTAAACGGGAGGTCACATGTTCGAATCCTCCATCCTAAACAGGATCGTAATTTCTAAATTATGCGTATTTCTACCACTAGTTTGGTCATGATATAAAAACATCGTTAATTACGTTATAATTGATGGCGCCAATCCCGCTTACGTCGTAAGGTATGGTAACCCCATTGGTTATAAAACATGGGAACTACGTTAGTCCCGACTTTCTTGACGCAGTGTATCTAAAGGTTGCGAAGGTTCATACGGCAGTCGCTTGATAGTAATTACCAGACTTCCCTGGTCAATGGCCCAAGCGTACCCCGTTTTTCGAATGACGGCTTTGCACCCAAAGCTGTCATTTCGAAGACCGTGGTACACACGCATTGACGCACGCACGATGACCTCTTATTTCGAATTAAAACTAAAATTCGACCTTAAGCTATAAGAAGAATTATGGTTACTTGTACAAAAATTATTTAAAAAGTACTTTCGGTAAAACTGTTAGTAGTTTTCGTAAAGTATTTATTCTCAATAGTACTTTTTTTTAACGTCTCATATTCCACCACAGTCAATGAACATTAATGGCAGCGCTATCTTCAAATTATTGACTACGATTCACAGGAATATCAAATAAAAGCGGAAATCTTAAAGCTGTCGGCTGTACTATTAATACGAACACACGGCGTCACATCAAGTTACCGGCCTCACAGAAAACCGTGCACGCCAGTTACGCTGCGTGAGTAAGGGTACCGGAGGCCCAAATCGAGGGAAAGGGGGGGTGTAAAGGTTGGCAGCGCACTTGTGACTCCACTGGTGTTGCGAGTGTAAATAGGCGGCGGCAGTAACTTACCATCAGGTGATCTGTCTGCTCGTCTGCCATCTATCACATAAAAAATCTCAATAACTTTATTTGCATTTCACAGTACGACGATCGGTTCCGTTTCATTATTTGTACGAGCCCGGTATGATCGAAAAAACTATTTTATTATTACGAGAAAAGTATTGTATCAAACGGTTACGGTAAAACGGTATCGTCGTGACTTCGGTTTGGGCTGTCAATTGATATAATTATCGATTAGTCGATAATTTCTGCCAACGTGACATCCCCTAAATCGAAAAATGTTTATGTTTTCGTGGCCTAAAATAAACCCGTCCTGACGTAACGAACGAGAATTTACCTGTCGTATCCAAACAAAGGAGATACACAGGATGTGTGAAAGAGAGGGAAACTCCGTTTTAGTCATAACGTTAAGTTTGTTGTAGGGCCACCTGCCGACAGGTTGCGATTTTTACGGATCGGCATGGGATGAATGAAACGCAATCCCCCCCGCCTCTCGGTTCGAGCAGTTTCTTTTCAGTTGACCGCCCGCGATATGTAAATTGTTGTTTTACGTGAATTCCGTGATTTAAGTTGATAAAATGAGCCTGATTGCTATTTCTGTAACCTTTGTCGGTCATAATAAGTAACGCTGGCTACATAAAAGTCGGTTTTAACGTTTGTTTTTAGGTTTTGTGAACGTTTTGTGGTTCCGAAGAGTGCATAGGTTAGAATTAAGTGATTGAAATTATTTTAGCCTAGGTTCAGTTTATCGGTTTACAGTCGAGACTAGCTAGAAATAAGTAGGTGTGGTTTACATTAATACAGGCAAAAAAAAGATTGTGAATAATAAAGCTGTTCTGTGATGCCTGTGTAGTGAATTGTGTTTCATCATTGAAAGTGATCGTTTTTGTGATTATCTTATTCAACAGGATATCTACTACGATTGGGATTATCAATACTGTAAGGTAGGAGGAAGTTCAGAGTTAGTTTTTATCGCTTAGGTTTCGTACTGCGCATACGCGGTTGGCGCCAGATTGTCCCATAAAAAGTACCAGGGATTTTAGTGGGAGGAGTCATTTCATTGACAATTAGGGTTGTCAATTTTTGTTTTGTGAAAAAATAATTTTCACTTTTGTATGGAAGAATCGGAAATTATAAATTTCACAAAATCCAGTTTTTGACACAGGCATAGCGTTTACATACACGGGCTGTACACACACCTTTCGGTATGTTATACCCATTACCAAACACCCTGTATAGGCATTTATGCAATTACATAGGTCAGACTGTTATTATAATAATTAACCATAAGTTTTCCTCCTACACTTAGATTTGTTAATAAGACTGATTCTGATTAAATAAACCCTACTTAAAATCACATTTAAAAGCATTTTTATTTCTGACTGTATCTCATTCTATTTAACTTATTTTGGGATTCGTTTATGAGTGGTATTCGTCCGGAATAGAAAATTATTTACGATAATAAACAAATACCATTGGTATTAGTTTTTGGTATTAGAACGGAATAGATATAGATTTTACAGTGACTTATCTGTCGTAGTTTTTTTGGTCTTGAATTCCAGTTTGGAGTATAGAGTACGCACCAATAAAGAAGTCTCGCGAAAAGCGCGCTTGAGTCACCAACAACATTGAAATTTGAGCTATATATTCATAGACACAAGGAATCTCAGATATTTAGTTCCGTGTTTTTCCGCGGGACTTCTTTGGTGGCGCGGTTCCTATTTTATTTCGAACACAATAGTCGCCTAATCTGATACATCTGAGTGGTAGAGTGGAGACCGTGAGGCGAAAAAAGGCGTGACATCTAAAGGCTGGCCGAACCGAACCGATCGAAATCGGCATAAACTGAAGGAGGCCTACACCCTAAGGTGACGCATCGACGAAACTAGCACCGCCAATAGATTTGTGTTAATTGTGGCGATTATGATTCTATTTTATAGAATTACAACGGTGAATTCATAAAAGAAAGTATTAAGAATCTTAAACCCGACGATTGTGTTTAGAGTGGTATCGGCAGAATTCGTAGATCGATAAAACGCAAAAGACCGGCGTTTTGTCGACCAGAATTGGATCAGTGGTAGTAAACGCTGCCTCTGGTGCAAGGGTTGCAGGTTCGATCCCCGCACAGTACAAACATTTGTGTCATGAACATGTCTGTTTTTTTTATAGAAAGGCCAATCAGGAGAACTCACTCCGCCTGATGGTAAGCGGTGTTTGTATTGGTCTGTGTGTTTTCTATGTTTAATAAGTACCTATATATTTAGAAAAAAAAAAGTATCACACCTATGTATTTGTAATCCTCATGTTGATTCTTAAATCCGTAACACAGGTGCTTGAACTAAAAATCTCGGAGTCATATCAATGTATGTGATGTTGTGAAATATTATTTTATTTTATTGATTGACTGTGACTTTGGCTTACTTCGAATGTTGACTACCTATTTATTCTCAATAAGTTACTTGACATACTTGACACATAAAAAACAAAAAATATAACTATAACCAATCAACTTATCGATGGACAATAGCCCTATAGAACGCCATCTAGCGGATTATTCATTCACGAAGTCCCCATTGAATTACCTGTTTGGTGCACTTGAACTTAAACGGCGGGCCTTCAAAGACGGCGAGCGTGTTGTCCTCAGAGGCCGTGACGATGCGGAACGGCCGCGAGGGCTTGAAGTCCACGGAGTTGATCGGCTTCGACTGCCCGCTGATCTCGCCCACCGACGTACCGGTCTCTGACATGAACACGTGACCGAACCTGAGGAATACAAGAGATAGAGACGTATTTAACTCTACTGAAATGATTCAGTGATACGACTCAGCCAAATGGTACACTGATTCAAATCTAATCTTCGCTAGGAATGCATAAATCGACTCATTCGATTCGGAAGACGACCCGTTTGGAACAGTGGTAGTGAACTCTGCCACGCTGTGCAAGGGTAGCGGATTCGATCCCCGCACAGTACAAACATTTGTGTGCATCAACATGTTTGTTTGTATTGGTCTGGTGTTTTCTATGTATTATAAGTATGTATTTACAGAAGAAAAGTATTAAACATATGTGTTTGTAATCCCACTGTTGATTCTGATATCCGTAACACAGGTGCTTGAGCTACCTATCTCGGAGTCAGATCAATGTATGTGATGTTGTGAAATATTTACAAATATTTATTTATAATTGGTCAATCGGTACGCGGCAGTCATCTCGCTCACTGATGCGAATGAGCCGAATGATCTGAGTGAGCCGAATGATCTGAATCTGCTCTAGAATCTATCTGACAATCAATGTTCCAAATGAAGCGTTTCACTGTTCCGCATTCAAATGTTACAGTCTTTTGAAAGAAACGTTTTTGCCAGGTCTAAAGGGATATGCTTCACATGGCAGTAGGTGCATAGGTTCTAGCCCGGGTCTTCTTCTTCATCGTTTTCTTCATTGCTGAAGGTCTTACCTTTCTTGAAATGCCTTTACCGAGGCGGTGACAAGGCCTTTTCAATCTTCCCTATCCTCGGCTTGTCTTAGGGCAATCGGCAAAGTGAGTCCGGTTACATCCCTTATTTGGTCTAACGAACGAAGTGGTGAACGGCCTCTTCGTCTTTTACCATTGACCTTCGCCACAACAACCTACTTGTCCAACTTGTCGGACTGTCTCCGGGCGATATGACCACAGTAACCTTGTATTTTTTGATAATAGATAGTCGACAGTTTGATTTTGATCTTCAGTTGATCTATTTGGTTCTTTGTTCTTGGTTATTGTTCTATTGGTTCTAATACTAAAATTCATAGATTCAAAGACAAAGGAAGTTTCTTCCTACCTCTCCCTGCCCTCGCCGACGACCACCATCCTCTGGTTGTCGGCGCTCCAGGCGATGTCCTTGATAGTCCCCCGATGGCTGGAACTCATTCTTGAGTATGTGCTCCTTATTAACGTGTCCCAGATGCGCACCTTGCCCGACGCGTCTGAATAAATAATAATACATATCATTCATGCATCTCACACATACCCTCTGGCCAATCACAAGTCAGCGTAGCGCATAGGACTCATCTGCAAAAATGGAGGATTGTTTGGGAGGATCGACCTCCGTAAATTTTAGTGTACCTTTAAGTTTGAAAATGGAGGTGTCATTCATCATTATAATTTGTGAATGAAGGAAGCGTGGCTCTCCCACGGTGTAGTTTAGACCACATTTGATCATAAATTACAATACCAGACCTTAATAAATATTTCACAACATCACATACATTGATTTGACTCCGAGTTAGGTAGCTCAAGCACCTGTGTTACGGATATCTGAATCAACAGTGGGATTACAAATATATATATATAATACTTTTCTTTTGTAAATACATACTTATAATACATAGCAAACACCCAGATCAATACAAACAAACATGTTCATGCACACAAATGTTTGTACTGTGCGGGGATCGAACCCGCAACCCTTGTATCAGAGGCAGCGTGCACTACCACTGTTCCAATCGGGTCGTTAGACATTGGACTTTAAAATATCCGTGTGCCATACGTTATAATCCCAAAATATAGTAAAAAATTACACAAAACTATTCTTGGTGCATTATGATTGTACGGGTAATTGATTTCACAAAACTACGATTTGGCGCTCTCTTGTTTCGGAGGCCAAGACTCGGTTCGGGTCGTTGAGCCAGCGGAGTAAGTAAGGATTTGGGTACCACATAACGTTTTGAAAGTTCGCCCCTAAATTGAAATTACTATTTATATATATTTTATGTTGACCTTTGGACCGTCCTTATGTCTGGGGCACAAGTGCTATTTTTCCACAGCATTATAGAGGTATATGTGGAATACATTTATAGAGGTGGTACATATGTAATAATAATAATACTTCGTTCAGGACGATATAGTTCAAAAACAAATCGTTCTACCTTGGAAACTGGGCCTCACTTAGTTTAGGCCGTGAGCCCAGTCTAATCCGAAATATTAAAAAAAATATTTGAGGAAAAAAATGTTTAAACCAAAACAATAATAATAATTCTCACAACATCTCATACGTTGACCTGATTCCGTACTAAGTAGCTTAAGCACTTGTGTTACAGATATCAGACAACAGAGGAACACAATATATACTTAAATACATATACATTACACCCAGAAACTGAACAAACACAAGTGTTCATCGCACGAATGTTTGTCCAGGCTGGGGATCGAACCCACGACCTTTGGCGTCAGAGGCAGGGTCACTACTAATTGCGCCATCCGGTCAGTCGAATCTAATGTCCTCCAAACCGATATTTCGGTCATGGCGGCCAATCTCAGCGATCAGCCATCGACGCAGGACATACAATAGTGCACAAGTATTTGCGCAGACACTAGTGCACTCTCTATTCCCGTACCCTCTTATTTCGATGGGACACTAGTGTGACACGACCGAAGAGGGATTAGGCGCAGGACCATGGCTTAACGTGCTTTCCGAGGTACGGGGGTACAAGACCACCAACTTCCAGACTCCGGGCTAACACTGAGAATTTCTTAACAGAAAAACTCAGGGACCCCAAGCGCAACCGTCGCTGTTAAGTGCGGCCCACTAACCATGGCGCCACTGAGACAGTCATATGTATAATGCAACTTGACGACCCGATTGGAACAGTGGTAGTGAACGCTGCCTCTGCTACAAGGCTTGCGGGTTCGAGTCCCGCACAGTACAAACATTTGTGTGCATGAACATGTTTGTTTGTATTGGTCTGGGTGTTTGCTATGTATTATAAGTATGTATTTACAAAAGAAAAGTATTATATGTATATATTTGTAATCCCACTGTTGATTTTGATATCCGTAACACAGGTGCTTGAGCTACCTAACTCGGAGTCAGATCAATGTATGTGATGCTGTGAAATATTTATTAAAAAAAAAAGAGCTAAATATCAAGAATATAACTAACAGTGTCCCCATCCTGGGGGTCTAATTTGAAGTTAACTTTGAGACTCAACCAAACGTATTTGACGACGTTTCCTAATTTGAAGTGAACATTGCGTCGGTTGAACTCAACCGAAACTCTTTTGACACATCTCGCCTCAAACCCTAATTTGAAGACGCCAATGCTCAACCAAAATATCGAATTTGACATTTCTTGTCTCGCGTCTTTATGTCAAAATTCACGATAGCTCGAAAGGTGTTTTGGTTCGGTTGAATGGATTTATGGTGTATTAAAAAAGGATTCTTATGTCTGTGAATAAGGTCCAATGACTTAATTATCAATAAAGATTAGTTT
>JADPWL010001986.1:0-14057 GCA_019059595.1 Marasmia exigua | reverse complement strand
AAAGAATGCCTCTAAGAATTATGTCCGCAATTATGAGTGGTAAAGTTTTTAAATAAATGTTAACTATTTAATAACCCTACATAACATGGCTTAGCCTCATAGTGTCTGAACTTTTATTATCTGTGTTACATTATTCGTTTATATCACCGTATTTGTCCGTCTGTTTAGCGACTTTAGATATATATCATCGATGGTTCAAACCTTTATCAGGATCGAGTGAAGTTACTTAGTAACTTATATTACCACTGAAGTTAACTCGGCTAGCCAGTGCGAGGATAGCTCCATCTAGAGCTAAAACGACAATTACTCAAGGGCTAAAGTAGTACGGCAACCTTAGGTCTCGGAGACGATTAAATCTACTATCATAATATAATATCTTCGTTTAATGTTCCATACTTTTTCAAAATTGCAAATGTGGGCCAGGCCGGCTTGAGGTCATTGTTCGGAAACCACGCTTTACTAGCGCGATGTAAAAATGCTAGTGACATCTACCGAGAACAACGACGAGCAAATCTGCTTGATTCGCTTGTAAAAAAAGCCATGTAGTTTTAAAAAAACTACATCTGCTTTTTACAAGCTCTATCCAATTAAAAAACCGTTGGAACAATTTTTTCTATATACTCAGAGAAAAAAGTACTAAGTGGTCTAATCCTGGCTAGAGTTAGATATTGGCATAATGCATATGGAACAAAGAAACAAACTAATTTCTAAGCGAAAGTCGAAAGATCACAAAAATATTTTTTTTTTTACATTATAGCGAGAACGAGCAGACGGCACACCTGATGGCAAGTGTTCACCGCCGCCCCATGGACATCTGCAAACCTGAGGTATCACATATTACTATAATACTCCATCTTATAAAATTAAGCGCCAATAATTATGGTCTAAAAGTATTTTTATTTCTTCAAAACGATAATAAAGCGGACCTATCCCTTATATTCTGTGCTATCATCCAGTTTGAAAGAATGCTATCTGTCAAAACAAACGTTCCTTGCTTAGTTATTTATAACCTTATTGTTTCAATTATGACTTCTGCCGGTGAAGGTCGCGAGCCCTTACATGTCAAGGCTAAGTCTAATAACCAGGCCGAATAATGAAACTATCGTTAAGCATTCGAACTATATTACGTTTTAGGTGTATTGGAGGGGAGGTAAGTATGTTCACACTTCGCTTTTGTTCGGGTGTAGATTTTCCTCAAAAAAAATCACTAAAAATAAATTTAAGTTTGAAACAATCACAACTTGCATTTTTTTTTCATTAATGGAATTCAACGTTTGCTTTTAAAATAAATATGTATGATCATTGACATGATTCCAAACTAGATAAAAGTATGTCCTTCTCTTGCGTCGTTTGCCCTCTTCATTGCTGAGGATTGTGATGGTCTCGATGAGTAATTTTTTTTGGGACTATCTTCCGCGGATCATTTATCCTCGGCCGGCATGGATCGCATCATAGACTGTGGAAAAGTTTTGTAAGTAACTGCATTTTTATGGTTTAAAAACAAAAAACGCCTGACCACAATCTCACGTGAGGGAAAAGGATCGGTAAGGTCTAGGATGTAATGCGTTGCCCTAGAAGATGCCTGTTCACGCTAGCCTTAAAGATGTCTAGATTGCTAGGACCAGAATCACCCTCAACAAGCAGTTACATTGCTTTAGTGTGAGGATTAAAGACGTCGTACGTTGGTGTACAAGTTGCATAAAAAAAAAAGTCAAAAGTATCAGCCTATAAACTTTCCCACTGCAAGGCAAAGGCCTTCCATCATAGAATCAAGTTATCGTTACTATGATGAGATTAGACTTTATCACACGCTTGCCCAATAACGATGGTGATCATAAACCGAGTAGGTTCGAAAATAAGGCAATGGGACTGGTGGGCGAAACTTTCAGAGACAGAAAAGTAACAATGGCTAGAAAACGCAGTACTAAGCTGGCAAACGTAGTCAACAGGGGTGGCGCAAACTCAAGTGGCAATAGGCGGGATATATAGCCCGAAACACAGAATTGTGGGTAGGGGACATCTGCCAGTGGTAGCCATAGGATCAGAAAAGACTTATCGAAAGGCCACAAATACAGATGGAGAGGACGGACATAGATAATATTGGCGGGCACAACTGGACTTCACCAGCACAAAAAATAGAAAGAATGGTAGAAGATTGAAGAAAGTCTACATCAGATTGGTGAAAACGGCTTAAACATAATGATGATGTTCAAAAAAATTCGGAAACATACTTTTCACTGACCCAGGAATCGAGCTAGGGACCTGAGATCTCGGCCCGTTACTTAAAACACTAGAAACAAAAGTTTGCTTACTACGGCGTTATTACGAGCGTCTAGGTTCATTTACCTTGAGGCTCAGTCTATAAGCTAGCACATGTTAGCTAGGAGTACATATAACTGCAAATGGGTTTTTTGCTGCAATCCATATTCTGTTCGTAACGTTTGTACTAATTTGACGTGCAAGGGTCGTTCAGTCGCTGGAAAATGTCATCGGTCTTAATTAGGGATGAAGAGTTTTTCATGAAGGTTTTTTTTAGTCTGATAGGTGGCAGATGAGCAGATGAATCACTTAATGGTAAGTGATTGCCGCCGCCGTGGAACCACAAGTGCGCTGCCAAAACCTTTACCTGGTTTAGGCCTCCGGTACCTCACTCACGCAGTAAAATAACAGCTCAGACGCTACTTCACGCCAGTTTTCTTTGAGGACGTGGTCACTCGTCAAGCCGGCCCATTCCGAAGCGTGGCTCTTCACGGTCACTTATTCCCTTTCAGATGTAGTAATGGACGAATTTGAATCTTCAAAAAATTGGACATGAGTTGTGCTTATGACTTCCTCGGTAGCGCAGTGGTTAGTGGGTCTCACTTTAAGGCGACGGCTACGCAAAGGGTCCCGGGTTCGATCCAGGGTCGGGACAAAAATTTGTACCTATGTTTTTCGCTAAGAAATTCTTAGTGTCCCAGCCCGGAGTCTGGAAGTCGGCAGTCATGTACCCCGTGCCTTGGAACAGCACGTTTACGCTAGTTGGTTCTGCCGCCCAATCCCTCTAAGGTCGTGTTCACCCTGGTGTCCCATGGGAATATGGAGTGTAAGGAAATAGAGAGTGAACCATGTGTTTGCGCACAAATTTGAGACATTCTAGTAATATCCTGCGTACGTGGGCTGATTGAGATTAGCCGCCGCATAGCCGTAATTCGGTGGAGGATTGTATAAAGGCGCAATTTTCAAAACGTACAAACTATAATACAAAGAGCGTATAGTTCTAAGTGCGATATAAAAATAAAAATAGAGTGCCATTTAAAACTGTAATCCTATACTACTGGTAAACCTAGTAGCAAACTGAGAAGGTTTTGCGAGAACTGAGAGTCGTTCCAGTAAAAGGAAAATTTACCTATATTTCTACCTACACAGATTATATACAATGTGAAACATATTAAGAGTTTAAAACTTTCGCGTGCATTATACAAATTATTAATGTTTACGGAAAAAACGTGTTATTTTGTATGTACTCGTAGTAGCATGTACTCACAGCTTGAAGTTGCGGGACTGCGTACAATGAGTCGTGGTCACAAGCGGACTGGGGTGCATGGCGTCACTCTGCTACGCCCGAAGATTCACAAGCATTCGACGTTTTCCCGTGTACATTAATTATGTGCATAAGTTTAACATTACCCGAGTCGAAAATTTTTATAAAACTTACTCAAATGTGAGACAATTTATTTGTTTAGAAAAAGCTCGTGCTTCCCGTAAATAAATGTAGTGATGTCCCAAAAGTAGGTCAACGACTCCTGTATAAAAAAAATTACACGGATTATTATTCAAAGGTTAGATAAAATATTTTTCGCGTCAACGAACATTAACTATTGATTCATACAAGAATGTAAATACAGATAATACAGCGTAGAATATAAGAGCAAGTAAAATTAAGTACAGTGAGGAGCAACTTCGCACATAGATAAAAAAAAAAGTCTTATATATAGAAACATTTTGAGATATTCATACATTACCATATTATAAAACGAAACTGGTGCATTAGATGTATCCCTTTATGATTTGTTATGACACAAAATAAGCTGATTGCTAACTGCATACATTTTTTGTATTGCCGTTAGTGGCAGCCATTTCGTAGAAACTCGTCTTTGTCTATAGTCAGCTTCATACTTAGCCGTTAAGTCCGGTTGCATCCCCAAGCTGTCCTTCGGAGCCCAAGGTAAGCTTGGGCCATGACCAGGATTCGGGAAGTATAGTAATTAAATGAAGCAACTGCATTCTGACCATATAACACTTAAAAAGGAGCTAGACCAACTGGATCACGCTTACAAGTTCAAAAAACGTACTCTCAAATATTGTTTAATTTTTCTGAACTATCCGAGATGTGCAAGTTCCTGGCGAGTTTTCCTCATCGCCGAGTAATAGTAGAAATATTCCTTAGTCGTTCACTCTTGAAAGATCGGTCGAGAGTTGAACGATGTAGCTTTTCGTTGCTGATGTGGCTTTGATTGTTGCGGTCTACAAGAGTCTCGGGAGTTTTGGACAATGGATGCTGTGTCACAGCCATGATGAGGTTCTGTCCAACGCATTGGTGGGCGGCCTATGCGGACCGCTTGACTGACTCGACTCAAAATAACTGCCTGATTTTACTATTGGTAGTGCCTATCCCTCATACTACCACGGTGGGAGGAGCTACTCTTCGGTATGGATGGGCCCGCTTCACGAGTAATACCACGCCTCACAGAAAACACGGTGTGAAGCAGCCACTGTGCTGTATTTTTACTGGTGAGGTGAGGGTACCAACGGATGTCGCGGGTGTCCATGGGTGGTGGTTATCGCTTACCATCAGGTAAACCGCCTGTCGTCTGCACCTATCACATAAAAAAAAAAACTAGCCAAAGTGTCATGAATTCGATTCACCACTCTAGAAAACATTCACGTGTCCAACAACTTATGGTTATTCATTGTTTGGAGGTTTAATATCTAAAGTATAGTATTTAGGCATTTTGGGTCCTCGCCCGCGGCACCCTCCCCCGGGTGCAGGTAGTATCTGCTATGCAGATGAACGCTCATCACTGCCCGGGGGAAGAATTGACGGAAGCGCGGGCGCCTTCAGCCAGAGCGTCGCGCGCCGCGGCACCGTCGTAGAAGAGTGCGGGCGCCTCGGATTGGAGGTGTCGTTAGAGAAGACCGAGGCGATCATTTCCCTCGGTCTCTCGAGTGAGGATCCCCTCGGAAGGAACATCACTGTCGGAGGGGCCCAGGTGGGAAATGAGGGCCGAGATGCGCTATCTCGGCCTCACCTGTATCCGCGGTGGCATTGTGGCCGCATTTTAGCAGGATGTCACCGCGGCCCTCAAGCAGCAGGACACACTTTCGTGGCTGCTGCCCAACCTGGGGGGACCAGGCTCCAGGTGCCGGCGACTCTATGCCGGCATCCTGAGGAGTTATGGCGCTTCTAAGGGGCGCCAGTCTGGTCCGACTCCATAGCCAAGGGGGGAAAATCTTCCCTTCTTGCGGGGGCCTTAAGCGGGTGGTAGCGCAACGGGTCGCGCGAACTTACTGCACGGTAAAGCTTCGACGTGGCTGTTGCTCGCTGAGGACCCCTCCAGGGAGTCAGACGCCGTGGTGCTCTCCGCGTTACGATTTCGCGGCGGATAAAAGGGCAAAGGGGAGTCCTTTTGCCCCCGTAGAGGGGCAGGAGGCCGTACGACAGGGGGCCCGACAGGTCCTCATGAGGACGATGGTCAGGGAGCCACTCGTCCTCACCCCGTCGGCCGCGAACCCTCGACGCGCTCGCCCGGGCATGGACCGGTGGCTGAGCGTGCCCCACGGGTGTTCGGGTCTCCTTCCGGATGGCGCAGGTAATGACCCGGGCACGGCTGCTTCGGTTATTACCTGCATAAGATCCATCGGGAGGAGGACACATTCGTGCCACGCGTGCGGCGATGCGGTTTTTTTTTTTTTTTTGGGACACGGCGCAACATACCCTAGCGGTTATGTGCGCCGTGGGCACCGCAACGTGATTGCATTGGTGGGAAGGTCCGGCCAGGACCTCTCACTGGGCTAGTATAGTGAGGCTATACTAGTGAGGTGACGAGGCTGGAAGGCTTTCCCTCCCTCGCTGCATTTGCGAGCACGTGATGGCAGCGAAGTATGGCGGCGGAGCGCGAGCGAGAGCGGATCCGCCCCGCGCTTCGCAAGGCACGTAGAGGGAGGGAGGACGACGCGAATACTTGCGTCTCCTTCCCCCCCCCCCCCCCCCTCCCCCCCCCCCCTCCCCCCTTGCGAGGAGCAGGTCCGCTGGTGCGTGGGGCTGTAACCCCACCACGGCATTGCACGGACCTCCTCCTACGCCTAGTGGGCGACGGCACAGCTCTCCCGGCTGTCCCCATCCGACCCCGGGGGGAGAAGCGCCGTGCCGCCGTGTAGGCGGGCTTCAGTCCGGGAGGGGTCGTGGTGCCAGGTTTCGTACCTCACCCACGACCTCTCCCACTATCGGACGATGAGGGAGGAGTCCAGGAGTTTTAGTCGGTATACCCCCGCCTCTGAGGGGGGGAGTCCGACATAACCCATCCGTTTAAAGACGGATGGGTTGCGTAACCGCATTTCTCCTGGGTACCAAAAAAAAAAAAAAAAAAAAAAGGTATTTAGCCATTAGCCTGCATTTTAACGGATGTCACCGCGGGCTCCTCGGGGCAAGCGGCACACGCTGTAATGGCCTGCTGCCCCAACACTGGGTGGGCCCAGGGTCAAGGTGCGGCGACTCTATGCCGGCATCCTGAGATCCGATGGCGCTCTATTGGGCGCCAGTCTGGGCCGAATTCCCTGGCAAGGGGGGAAAATCTTCCCTTCTTGCGGGGGC
Source organism: Marasmia exigua (assembly GCA_019059595.1). NCBI lineage: Eukaryota > Metazoa > Arthropoda > Insecta > Lepidoptera > Crambidae > Marasmia > Marasmia exigua. Next base: position 7,204 of record JADPWL010001986.1, on the reverse strand, counting down.
CCTCAGCGGCGTAAGAGGGAGGCTCGGAAGAGCCTCCAGAGGCCCCCCGATGGTCTGAGCACCTCGTCCTCACTCCGTACGCCGTCGAACGCTCGACGCGCGCGCCCCGGGTCTTGACCGTGGCTTGAGCGTCACCACGGCGTAGTCTCCTTCCGGATGGTGCAGGTAATGACCGGGCATGGCTGAATTCGGTTATACCTGCACAGAATCGGCAGGGAGGAGACGCCTTCGTGCCACACATGCTCGGGGACCCTCGTGGACCACGGCGCAGCACAACCTTGGCGGTGTGGTGCGCCGTGGGCACAGGCTCGCCACGCATTGGTGGGCAAAGGTCGGCCAGGACCTTCACTCGTCTAATATAGCGAGAGGCTATATTAGCGAGTGGAGGATGCCTGGAAGGCCTCTTGCCGCATATTGGCGAGGCATGTGCTGGAGGGCGAAGGAAGGCGGCGGAGCGCGGAGCGAGAGGCTGACCCTCTCGCCCCTGCGATCCGCAAGGCACGTAGAGGGAGGGAGACGACGCCAATACTTGCGTCTCCTTCCCCTGCGAGAAGCAGGTCCGGCTGTGCTGGGGCTGTAACCCAACCACCGGCATTGCACGGACCTCCTCTCGCTGGTGGGGACGGCACGACCCTCTCGGCTGACCCCATCCCTCCCCCCGACCCCGGGGGGAGAAGCGCCGTGCCCGCCGTGTAGGCCAGGCGTCCCTGTCCGGGGGGTGACGGGTGAAAGGCTCATAGCTTTGGCACCAATGTCACTCGCCCACCATGGACCGATGAGGGAGAGTCCCAGGAGTGTTAGTCGGTATGCCTCTGACGGCTTCTCGTTAGGAGAAGCCGCGCCAGAGGAGAGTCCGAACATAAAAACCATCCGTTTACAGACGGATGGGTATGCGTAACGCATTTTTCCCGGGGTCAACAAAAAAAAAAAAAAGGTAATTTAAGTGTACATGTGGATTTCCTTCCTATCTATACGTAAGTACTATCACGTTAGTATAACAACACTGCTTGTTTTATATTGTGACTATATTGTTTAAACCCATCCTTTGCTTACGCAACCCCGGGGGTGTAATCTAGGAAAATTGCTCAGTCCATTCATTAAAAGCAGTCGGTAGGAGTGACGGCTTGGACATTACCGAGCTCATAACTAGTGCCGTTTGAAATGCAAATCTAATTCTAGGTAGTAATCTGGTGTAGTGCGAACCAGTTTTATATTGAGAGCGATTTACACTTCAACAAGTACAGCGGGTTAAGGCTCTGAATTGACGAAACTAGCGCCGCCAGTAGATTTTTATTGATTGTGGCGGTTGTAAGAGATGTTTTAAGATAAGTTGATGTAAGAGATGGACGACAATAATTAACCAAAAATAATCATATGTGGGACAGTCAACAGGCGTTTTAATAGATTTCTGGACTTTAAATTTTTGTAGGGGGTTTTGTACAGCATCTCATATACACACTGCATACTAATATTAAATAAATAAGAAGGCAGTTTTAACTTAAATTCTGCGCAAAAATAGCCCTAGTAACTAAAGTAGGTGCCAGCTGCAAGCTCAAAACAAATACTGTACAGATAAAAATAATACTGATAAAAAAATAAACTTAACTTACTCTTTAGATCTAAGTTCAATACGCATGCGATGCGGGTTCCTCGTGTGAGTGACACATCTGTATCAAATTTTATGGCTCATCATCACCATTTGCCCCTAAAGCAAAACTCAATGGGCTATGGGAACAACATTTTAAGAATGGTTTTAATATTTTTTCCCAATGCCTTTTACTATTTTAAGTAACTGATTTGAATATTTTTGTAAAATATCAGGTAGTAATTTTTTAATTAATTTTCAAACATTTCGAATTTGAAGGCGTATTTGTGACGTCATAAATACGCTAATTGTTCCCATATGTCATTTGCCCCAATTTACGGGAAATAATATCGTAATAAAAAAATAACAAAATAAAGACAGTCCACAGTCTTAGTTTTTGGTTTCACCCTGCAAATAAACGTCAAACTAGCGCCATCTGTTACTTGGTCCGGGTGAATAAACCACTGAGAAATTGTTGTCACCACGAAGTTATACTAAATATAATCTTCTGAATACAACACAACTAGCGCCATCTGTTAATTGGTCGGGGTGTATAAATCACTGAGGCATTGTTGTCACCTAAATTTCATCTTCTTGAATACAACCTGTCTGAATAGCTAGCGTATCTAGGGTCAAATGAAGGTGGTACTTCACGCTGGTTTTCGGTATTACCTATATTTCTGTTTTTGAACGCAAGTGCAGCAAATTAAATTTATCACAAAATCACCTTAATTAATTTCTACCTTGTAATACATTTTCATTATTTTTAACATGGTTACCGCAGGCAAACAGTTCTAATTAAGTTAATTAGAGTGACTTTGGGTAGATTATTTCATTAGTGGCCATTTTAACCGATTTAAAAAAGGAGGTACTCATTTCGACATACGTATATATATTTTTTATTTTTGTTCGCCGATTACTTAGCCATTTACGAACCGCTATAGATGATCCTTTTTTAGTTGGAAAGACGATAGTCCCGGAATAGTAACATGATAAGGATATCAGGATCTGATGATGGGAAATCCTGGAAAGATTGAGGGGACACTTCAAATTTTAAATGCACACGTAATGTTATTGTATCTTTTTTCAAAACTGCACCAGTTTTTACGCCTGATTGTATCATTTTGTGACTCCGCTGATGGTGGAAGGTCAACTCCTCAACGGTAAGGAGTTAAAGGATAACTCTTTTAATACTGTACTCACAATTAGTCTGTTAGTTATTTAGCGGGGTGGAAGGGGAAAGGGGGGGAGGGCTTCCAAGAAATGAGAAAGGTGTTAGCCGCAGTCACATTTAGTTCGTAGTTTTTGAAGGCTGTTTATTTTTCGCAATTTTTTTTTATTTATTACACGCTTTGCGTTCATCATCTCGAACCTTTTCAGTTCTAAAACAGGCTAGCAAATACATACAATTGCACTTAGTGATCTCAGCGTAGTTCGGCGTGAGATAGAAGCAAAGCATGCCTCTGTCCACAAAGATACAAAACATGTCAAAAAGTACGCGGCGAGAGACACGATACTATATACTGCCTAGCGCGTAGGTCAACGAACTCTTCGATATGAATGTCATGACTTTCTGTGTCTAGAACACAGCAGGTTCAGCCTGTTTTTGCTTTTGTGCGTGCTCTTTAGCCACTGTCAAGGTAGTTGAGCCGAAACATATAAAAATGTACCTTCTGATGACTTAGATTAAGGCGACCACAACAACGAATTTAGCACCGTCAATGGATTTCATTGATGGTGCAATTCAAGAGATGATTTTTTTTAAAGTTCCGTAACGAATACCTGAAGGGTAGTATTTACAAATTTTTTTCCTAAAAGTAAAAATTAGAAAATATGTTTTTTTTAAATAATAGTTAGTTTGTCAAGGCATAAGTTTAAAACAAAATCGTTTTCGATGTCTATCCCTATCTACAATGCTTAAATTTTGAAAAAACTACGCAACGAATTTGATGCGGGTTTTTCTATAGATGGAGTAATTTAAAAGGAAGCCCTTTATTATATATGTAAAGAAATATTACCATGGATAATATTGCATTCGTGCAAAGCTGGGGCAGGTCGTAGTAATAAATATGTTCATTTCAAAAAAAAAATTACTTTCGTTAATTTAATTGAAGTACTTTAAAAACAAATACTCTTAATCGCCATAATCCCGATAGAAATAATTTGTCAATCCAACATCATAGCCATGTTTTAACTTTCTCTTAACTCCTCAACTTTCAATCACTTAACGACCTACTAAGTTTTATTATTCAAATAATTATACAAAAAAATAGATACATTTTAAGGATACGCCTATCTACCTATTTATATAAATCCTAAACGTTTAATATAAATTATTACCTAATGGAATGTACCATTCTGGGCACTTTGGACATATCAGTGAGGGCAGACAATTTCTTTTTGTAATATGTCAATTCATTAGGTATCACTTATATTAAACCTTACTAAGCCTACTTTACTTATCCATACTACATATAGTATGATTACAAAAACAGTCGTTAGGCCAAACCTATGTTTTGCACAGAACGGAGCGTAAAGACGTTCATATTTTCTTGGAGCATTGAAATGCAAATCTAATTCTCAGAGCAATGAGCTGTAAGAGCAATCTTGTATTGGTAGGTGTAGGTGTGATAGTACAGATTTGCATTGATATTCTAGTATTATGTGCGAGCTTAGACTGTTAAATTGCTTTGTGGGAGTTTAGGTCGATAATTTTGCTTTAGCTTTCAACTAGCGGCTAAAAAACTGTTTCAATCTATTATAAGCGAAAGGTGACTGATGATGATCTATCAGCGCAGGGCCTAAAATATAGAGTTCAAAAACTGAAATTTTGCACAGGGGTTCTGTTATAGGCGAAGAGAAGGACATAACCTCACCCAGATTAGCGCCGACATCGGTAAAAACCTTGTCTCGGGTTATAAAATGTTACCTATTTGAAGTGTATAAGGTGATAAAAAATATTATTTTACCACTTTCAGTTCGTGGTCTTGAAGCGGTTTGGTTCGCAGATTTTTTTCAAACTTTTAGTGTCTCATTTTTGGGCAAAAAAAATGAGGGCACTTTAAAAAGACTTTCATAATAACTCACGAACATTCTTATTTAAAAACCTTATTTTAAAACAAAAAAAAACTCTAAGTTCGGCATGACGATGTGTAAGTGCTGTGTACAAGCCTATGCAAAGAAAGATTTTTTTTTATTGATGATTCATAATCTTTTTGCTTTTGCTTTGTAGTCGCCAGCGGAGAGTACTAGAACTAATCCATGGGAAGGGAGTTCAAAAGATTGGCAGAGTAACTTGTAACTATACTAGCGTAGCATCATGGGCTGCGGCAATCGCTTACCATCATCAAAAGATCTGTTCCTATCTGTTCTAATCCACCAAATCTAATCATCTCGAATTTTTAATGTTTATTTTTTAAAAATTAGTCTAATATTTTATCATATTCAGGTTGATGACTTACCTTTTGACCACTCATACATATTACAGTCAAAAACCCGAAAACGTGACTAAAGATGACGATAATTCTCCACCTTTATTTATTCAAAATGCGATATATAACGTTACTCGTAATGAAGTGACAATCTATCTTGAAATACCACGGACGTATAAGTAAGTTCCGAGTTTTCCACAAATGTTTACTGTGTAGATAATCAATAACTGATATTGAGTTTTGGGTCGAGTTTTTCTAGACCATAATTACAAAGCAAACACGAGAGAAGCTACACTTAATTTAAAAAAAACAATCCAAAATGTATGAATTAATATTGAGCTATAACAAAATTTGAGATCGTACAGTTTTAATTTTTTGTTTGTTATGAAGAAAAACTTTACAATTTACACTAACGTAAACGGACATTTAAAGTAATCAGATGCATATTTATTCAATATATTTCTTCTAGAACTTAGTTCCACAACTGAGCTATTCTTCTGTAGTTTCATAAGAACCAACTTCACAATAACTATCGGTTATTATGCTAAATAGGAAAACTTATGACTACGGACTTACACTTATCACAACTCAAGACGCTTTTTTAGGGGGGGGGGAAAACAAATGCATGGAGAGAGCTCAGCTAGAAACTTACATTATGCTATAAACATGTAGTTTAAACCCATGAAGCTAAGATGCAACCGCTTTATGCACCGGAAAATATACATTAAAGAAATGGAAGCTTCCTTCCCAAGAAATGTGTGGTTGACATTCGTAAATGAACTGACAACTAGGATGCACAAAAACAATGTGAAGGGCAGGAGTTGAAGTGGAGAAGTCGTTGATTATGACGATTATCCGAAAAGTGTCTAGAAATTAACTTAAGTGATTAATATAAACAATAAAGTTTAAAAAAACTAAAACCCGATAACCAAAAAAACACGCTCTAAAAAGTACGAAACAAGATTTTTTTCTCTGTTAAAATTATTATTACCGTATTTGCGTGGTAAATGCCACATTTATTTTTTTTATTATTATAATGAATGAATTATTTATTTTAATAAACTTTTGAGCGTGTTTTTTTTGTAGTCGAGTTTTACTTCATAAACTTTAGTTTATATAGCGATGTTTTAAGTTACGTAAATAAAATTACTTATTTGAAATGTGCTAAGAAAACTCTCAATGATACCCCATAGGGTTCCCCCCCCCCAAGCAATTTTTTTTTTAGTTTCTACTCTAAGTCCCCTAGGTGGCGGTGAAGTTAATTTAACGTGACGCCATGTCGTCATGTTCTATAACCCAGAAGTCAATCATAGACGCTTCTAACGACACCTTGTTTGCTTAAATATGATAACTAGTTCAGCAGTTATGAGGGAAAAGATGAACAACCATACATTAACATACATACAGGTCAAAACCAGACCCCTCCGTTTTGCTTCGCCGAGTCAGTAAAAATTAGACTACCATACTCATCTTGGGCAGAAAAGTCAATAGGAATATCCACAGAAAATATACTTGTACGAGAAATCTAAAGTTATTTAGCAGTTTAGGACGCCCAATCTAATACAGCTTACAAGTTACTCGATTGATTCTATGGATAGTTAGATAGCTACTCTTTATTGACCACAACATACAAAACTTAAAAGCTAGCATACAGAAATACAATGTATAATTTAGGCCGGTCTTATATTTTTATAGTTGCGAATAGCTTCGATTAATAATAATGGAAACGTAGCTGTATACTTGCAAGATTGTCACGAAAATCCCACAGCAAAACAACTCATCTGTTTAGATTTTTGACTGCAAAAAACGAATGATTAGATTGCAATGAAATAGTTTAGTTTGATAAACAGGTTGAATACTGTGATCCAACGAAAAATAATATGTTGAATTGTAAAATCGTTTAACGATTAAAATGTATTATGTAGGTACAACTAATAGATAATTAATGTGACGCAGGTTTGTACAATTAGTGCGTAATTCATTACAATATAAAACTTTATTGATGGTTTTGTTTCTCTTCCCTTATTTTTCTTTCTTTCGTGTTTTATCGTAGTTAATTTTTGATGATAGGTACATTTTTTTCAAATAAAATTAATGCGGACAGAAAAATTGCGATGAATAAAGTTAAGCGACAGAAAAATTGCATTCTCAAATGTTTTGCGTGCAAAAATACTAAAGATTCAGTGGA
>JADPWL010001984.1:0-14072 GCA_019059595.1 Marasmia exigua | reverse complement strand
AAGTGCACCCTGAAAGAGGTGTGACCTGAAAGTGGTGACAGGGAAAATAATCAATGCAAGGAGGGAAGATGGTATTATAGACAACGATAAACTATTTACCGTTCGAGCTACGATTTACCTGGTTATCAATATTGTGGCCCCGGAACCAGCTACAGAAACGTTAAAAGAGGTGAAGATGTATAAATAAATTGGAATAAGGCTTGTATTGTTCCACGACCATTGCTTACAACGATAACGATTCAAACGTTTCGACGTGAGGCTTGATAATGAACTTTTAATATGGCTAAGAACGATTAAACGCTAAAGATTGCGAAAAAGGGTGAAAGTGGCATCGTGGATAGTAAAAAATGCTATGAAGGCAAAACTAAAGACAGTGCCGGTACTCGCTCATTTATGGCAGCTGTGAAAAAATTAAATCTCAATGAAAAAGTTGAAATCAAAAGGCAGTTCTACAGCAATTAATGCCTTACGGCCGCAGCCAAAAAAAAATATTTAGAATAAAAAAGGCACTCGCTTGCCGCGCTGTATTCCTCTCCAAAATGTGGTGACTGCTACCTTTCATTCCCGATCTTTTGCAGGGTTACGGCTTTGGGTTCCCTGCAAGGAGGAGCAGGCCGTATAAGCAAAAACAGTGAACGCTCTAAGGCAGCTCAGAAAAGTCTGCAAGAGTCTGAACGTCATAACAGGATGATGGAAGCGGTTGCGGTTGGCAAAGGATTGTACATCAATACCTCATAAAAAAGGTCGCAGGGTTTATTTGAACCCTTCAAAAAACTAGTTAAACGGCTGCCTAGAACGTGCACTAACAGATTTAGATATATTAGAGCATGCCTGCTGATATACCATTTTCCGCGAGTATTTTATGAGAAGACACTTCCATTCACACCTCGAATGAATGTGCAGTACTAAACTTGTATAGCTCTGCTATCGGGGACACACTGGTAGCCTACGTCAAACAAATGATACTGTGAATACTTTGATAGTTTTGGCGACTTAAAACCTCCATTAGAATTAATAAATTATTTAAAAAACATGACTATTAGTTATAATTTGCACTGTAATCAAAAGTTCGGTACTTGAATTGTGGTCCATCTCTGTTTACATTTTGTTAAAAAAATATTGGAAAAATATTTAAATAAATGGACAAAGTAACTAATCTTACAGTATAATAATGTCCTTTCATCACTTTGTCTATAACTGACAGAGACGCTTTTTCAATAACAATTACTCTCTCTACATTAGATTACTGGAAGTATGAAGTGCGGGTCTTCTGTATTTTTCTACATTCAACTCCTAGTCCTATATAGATGAAAGAAACAAATAAATTTATACGGTAATAATGGAGTAAATAGAATACCCGAAGTATCGTATGAATACAGATCTTTGTGATTTAATCTTCGTGCAACATCAAAATGCTACATTGAATTTAACTGCCAATAACATACTTTAAAAACGTGTATTTTCTGTTCAGAGATGTTGACTTTGATAAAACAGATTCGATTGGCAGGATTTGTGGGTTTTTGTCTTGAAACGGTAAAAGCTAATATCAAAAACCGAGTCTCCGTATCCTGTCAACATTCTACCAACGACAATAGACGCATCGAATGTGATTTTGTAGGAGCGGATCGTTTGTGAATGGAAAAGCAGTCATATATTAATGAATGTGTGCCAAACGTACACCTGGTTATCGAATTATTGAAAACCTAAGAACTTAATCTACTTTCCTGTCATCAAAGTTCAATAACGCTATCCAGTATAAGATTGTTAGACTGAGAAAATAAACAAATTAACCTAACACGCGGTGAGAGGTACAGCGGTATTACACTTTAGAAGAAAATGTTAAATTTCATAAAAACTAGCGGTTCCTCTTCGAATCAAAAACCAGTTCCAGAGGACATCGCATAAAACGAGCACCACTTTATACGAAAAAAAGAAGCTGACCAACAAAATAAGACACATATTTGAAAAATAACTTGGATGTGATAAAATGAACATTTTAAATATGCCAATCTCCGTCACTGACAACAGCTTGAAAGTTTTGATTCATTCCTACGCCATATGTAACAAGTTTCAACCAAGATGAATTGAATACGAATATACCCATTAATCAACAGATTTATACGATTACCTGCGCGTCACAGTTTGTATATCGAAGGCAGAGCGATGTGTATAAACATAACAGTACTACAAAGAAAAGGAAAGAGTATCAAATGTACATTTTGTCAACAATTTTCGCTTTATTTTTTATTTCAAGACATCCGTTATGATAAACGGTATTGAAATAGATAGGACTCAAAATGCGGGTATTACAACACAATAAAATCGTATCTATCGTTAAATGATAACGAGTCTAAATGTGCCAATGTTTGGGGTTGTCCCTCATGGTAATATCCAATACTAATCAATGGTGTATTTTTCCTGCCTCTATTCCATTAAATAAAGTATTAGGTTTCGCCGAAGATTATGAAAAATCATTATAAATTGGTAAACATGAATTAGTTCTTTTAAAGAGTAACACAATCTTAACGCTTTGAAGTTAAGTGCTGTGAATTGTTCAGGATATAATAATAAATGAAATAGTTTGGCGAGTCCCACATGTCACGTATCAGACCGCGAAAGATTAATTTGCTAAAACATTTTGAGAAAGAGACGAGCGATAACAGTTGCGTTTCGTAATTGGGGACTTGTACGAATATCCATTGTTACCCAAAAACCCGAACATACTTGGGTCTATTTAAAACTGCATCATCACAGATTGAAAAAAACCTCGAATGGTTGTGATTGGCTTTTACAAACAAAATCGCAACATACTCCTCCATTCAATGCGAATTCGATCATTGCTCTGCCACAGTTACCGATTAAAGGGTTTTTCTCAAATCACCCAATACTAATCCATAACAGAAAGCCTAATAATCAGTTATTTTTTTGTCTCTGAAACAATATTCATTCATATACGAACAAATATGGCAAGATTTCAACAGTCCTTATTACGGACGCCGAGCTGAACCGTTGCTGAGTTTTAAAGAAATTTAAGGAGTTCGGCTGTCTTCTGCTCATCGATTGTTCAGATCACACGAAGACAATTTTAAAAAATTCTTCGTCGATGTTCGTGTTGAAATAGAACGCTGAGCGGAGATACCCGATTAAACTTCTGCTTATTGTTTGATACTTAACGATTGCTTATTTGAATACAAGCCTTGAAGGTAATATTTGTGAAGAAATTATCATGAATAGCAAAACGGTTTATTTGTGGATCTGCAAGGCTTTAAAAGAAAAAAATGATTTCATATTAAAAGAATTAGCAATTAGCACAAAGAATATACTTCAACTTTTTAATAAAGCCTCCCCTGTCCATTCTCGGCACGACTATCGAAGGAAAGAAAACTCGTACGGTGGATAGAAGAAACCAGAGGACTCCGATGGAAGGAAGGTACATTGACTATAGGAATTTAAAAGATTACTAAACCCTATTTGTGATAAATGTAAAATCATAGTAAAAGGAGAAGAACAAGTAAATTGGTTACGAGAATATGTGATCATGAAAATGTGTTAATATAAGCTCTAGGGATATACCTAATTTATACACTTAAGTAATTATATTGTCAAGACGTTTTTAATGTAAATTGTTTTTTACCATAGCAACTACTGGCGCTTTGCAGAAATGTAATTTGTGTAAAGAAATGGATTATAGAAAATAAATTATCACGTCCTGGTTTTTTCTAATAAAATGTTTTTAAAAAGAATATGTATTTTTTATTTAAATCCCAATTATCACTACTCAAATAATTTGATGACTAAAGGAAATGAAACTCATAACTACTCATATTATTTATTACATTACTATAAAAACATGCATTACATTTTGATTTAAATTCTCTCTCTAGACGTATCCGTGACAAGATATCCACGGCATAAAGTCTATTTGAGAAGTTTATTTTAAGAAAATATAGATTGTGCCTTAAAAACTAAGCTATATCCACACAATTTCTTTGAAATTGTGTTTCACCACCCCCCCGTCCTTGATCCAATATCGGGTCTATAGGATCCCGTCCCCACATACTGTGGGAGAGAAGACGTCCTCGGACTCATCGTCCCAACCATCCTTCTCACATCCCAATTTCAATCCGGATAATACGTCGGGCTCGAGGAGCTCGACGTACTTTTCCTTATAAATGACACCGGGGGGGGGGGGGGATGTTGGATCAGGGTGGGGACGGTGCTGACACAAGATGGTCCGCACTGGACAAGGTGGGAATTTGGGACCATCCTTCTAAGGGGTCCTGCGCATCCTGCGAGTGCGAAGGTGGGTACTTAGCTCTCCATCGCGTGTAGCTTTGGTATGTTTTCTGAAAAAGAAAAACAATATTACCTCGTATAAATGAATTAATGGACTGCACTCTCCAACAAATAATGTATTCGTATTAAAATAACTTCCATGTTTTAAGATGATATGTTTATTAGATGGTTGTACATAACTTATTGGCTGCGTGTCTCCAAAGCAAGTATCATTTCAAATGCGCTTTAATGAATATATACACATATTTGTACGTGTGAGTTTTGTAAGTGATGTGGAATTAAAAGCTGACACAGTGCATTTTTTCTTCATGTGTACACGTAGGTTCTTTGTGTGTTCCGTCAGAATACTACGTGTCCAATAAAAACATAAACAGAAGTTCAGACATGATTTTGTGCTAAAACTGTATGTAAAATATGTTGGTAGGTACATCAGCTACACATCAGGTACCATATATGTTAAATTTTCTTGATCGATATTGAACTAAACCAAACAGGTTTTGACGTAAAGATGAAATAGATTTGTAAGAAATTTAGAGATTTGTGTACATTGATGTGTACGCTGTACTTTCTCTCTGTAATCTTTGATAAATCAGATCTATAGGAATGAAACAACGTTTTTATATGTACGACATTTAGGTATATTCATTTAAATAATAATTACTGTTATTAACATTTCAATATTCAAAAAAACAGTTTTGTTTTTTTTTTTTTTGGGTTTCTAGTAGTCGAGTGCAAACTCTTTTAAATAGGTTTCTAGGTTATCATTTTAACAAAAACAAATTTTAAAAATGGCCACCTTATGACCTCATAAAAAAGTTAAATGTTTTATTTATCATCTTCAGTAAGAACACAAAATAAACAAAGTTATAGCTATATAAAACAAGATACGATACGTACCTAATTCACTAATATCTATCCCTACCCGGTATTTAAGCGTAAGCGACACAATAATTAAAATAGAGTTTGCATTAAAAGCGCTTACAATAAAAAAGTAGGAAAGGTTTTCGATATCTACTATCTGGTTTACCACTCAAATCTACAGTTTATCCTAGTTTATGTCCCTAGATTACAGAAATTATCTAATTTATTTTTTAGCAGTTATACATCCTACGCTATTATCATAGAACACTGTGAAACATACAAACATTTCTAAAATAATATAATCTTAAAAAAATTCTATTCCGATGACCCCATGATAAGGTTGAAATTTATTTTTTAATATGGCGCGTTTGCTGCATTAGACGACAAAGCTACTTTTTCCTGTTCTTAGTGGTAAATATTTCATGTTTAGAGAGATTTAAATATAAATTTTTTTTTCGTAAAGAAAATATTTTTATTTAATTTTACCCCCCCTTAAAAGTAATCTTTAAATGAACATTTTTCAAGACCGTTTTTTGTACCCCTTTGTGCTTTTTTATACTCTGTCTTTGTTCTGTTTTAATGCTAGTAGGCAACTTCGAGCCTTAGACTACGGCTTGCTCGATATTAAATTCCAAACCCGCTAGTCGTCCTTAAAAAGACCTGGCACTTTTTTATTTAAGCCTGGAATGTTGTAACTGGTTATTTAAGGGGTAATGCTGTATCGAAATAAGGAAGGAAATGTATCTTTAAATCATTATAAAAATCTTTACTTTCGATTGAATAAAGAAAACTGTCAGTATCCGTGATAGGCAAAGTTCAACTTTTCATTATAAAAAAGGGTTCATAATAGAATAGGAAAATCAAACATATGACTTTTAGATAATTTCCAAAACGGAAAAACCAATATATTAGGTTTTATCCAAAGTTATGTTTCAGGTTTCATTTGAACAGCTACAAATTTTTCTGTAAAAATAGTAAAACTTGTGAAAATTAGGTCTAGATATCAATCGCTCAGCACAAATACTTTTTTCTTTGTTTTATTCTTATCATCATTCCATTTATTTACCATTTCACATCAAACCTTTTTCTCCGTATCTTTTCTAAAGTCTTCCCGAAAATACTATTATTCAAAAGTTTAAAAAAATCTTGTTCAAATGACTGATTTGCTTTTTTTCTTAGTTCATTATTCATATCTAATGTACTGTTTTAAATAAGACTCTGATTAATTGAATTACTCTATGTTTTTTTTTAGAAACAAATAAAAAAAAAAAAACCCAAAATTGGGGGTTTTTAAAACATGTCTGCAGGTGCGCTAATGGATGACATACAAAAATTTATCGTATAATTTGGGTAATTTACATGTTTTTGAACCCGGTGGAATAAACTTTTGCGCACAAAAAGGAAAGTCATTATGATTATCATGCAATTCTTCTGGATATTCTATGTCTACTTCTAGTATGTAACCAGTGTCTCCATTAATTGACACATTTTGAAAATCAATTCTGCTAATTTCATCATCATTTAATAACTTGAAATGTGAGTGAGGTAGATAAGCGCACATAGCAAAGCCGTAGAGATTATTACAGTCAATGTAAACTAAAAAGTTATCTCTTTTTGGTCGGGTCATAAGAATTTAAATATTGTTGTTAGCTTTTGAAATACCTTGTTGAACATAAACAAATTCCGCCGCGAATACCTTTTTGAATCATTCGTAATATTTCCAAGTCATTAATTAATTCTAATTTAACGTCTGTTTTTAAAAGCATAGCATCAAAACTCAGACTGGGTGCTGTTATGTAAAAAGCGGGATCTAACTTGTAATTTGTTTTACAAGTTTGACGAAAACTTTCGAAGACGTCTGCTAGTAAAGAACATCTGTTTTAAGATACAAATCGGTATATTCTCCAAGATTTGATAATTCAAAAGTTTGCCAAACTTTTGTTGCATGTTCGTAATCTTCTGACGAAATGTTACTATTATGCAGTTTACTAAAAAACATTCCTGGGGAGGGAGCTCTTCCTCCTCATACGTGGTCCAAGAGTTATGTATTCCATAAGGATAAACTCCTTTGCGTCTCAATAAATTAAAATGCTTATTAGATGGATTAAACCGCGATAAATGACTAAAATCATTATTATTTAAATTTGCTGCTAGCTTCTCAAGGCTTGTGCCTAAAAATTTAAAAGAGTCCACAAAACGAACTGGTATGATGTCAGTACCCATTTACTTGGAAATATTTTGTGAATGAAAATAATTTCCTTAGTTTTTGCTTATTACTGAATTCTACCTGCATTTCTCCTAATTCTCGTATAAAAAGATGACTATCATAACCGGCTAAGTTATGAAAAAAAATAGGTACAAATTTAGGCAGTCGTATACTTCATATTTACAATAAGAATGTGCTGCACCGCGATACCGTCGGTAAGATGGCAGTGGTCTTTTACTTTATCATCAAATAATATTTTTACCACATAGAAAAACAGTTTTTTGCTTGAGAAAAATTTGTTCTGTCATAATCAGTTAACGTTATTGGCAACGGTGACTGCAAAATATTATAAATATTAGTTATGTCGGGATATCAGATATTCAAAGAACTTTTCAATACAGGTAGGTCCGCGATAGGAGACAATTTGTTGAGCGAACTGTCGTAAGAACAAACAATATAGTAAGCAAATGCAGCTGGTGTGTGTTTGTGCAATGATGCTGTGCAACTTGATTCTGAATTGCATTCAGTTGGCTCTAACAACGATTCAAAATCTGCGTACAAAACGAAGGGCATGTCTTGCATACGCTCGTAGTGGTCAAATTGTATTCGAGTTCCTTCATTGGGTAAATCGTTGCCACACCACTACAAATGTGGGCATCAAGTTTATCGTTGTTGTCAAAAAAAAATCATACAATCTTCACATAAATATACTTTCGAATGATGTTTAGTTAACTGCTTGCGAAGTAATTTAGATAAATCTTTAATAAGACAGTAATGTGTACGTTTTTCTTTTTCAAGGAAAAGCATGTTAACGTGATGTTCTTTTCGGCGTTCGCTTTTGTACAAAGGCCCCCCCAACAACGTTACAGTTCTTTTTAAGACCATAAATATTAATACTTATGCGAGGATTGTTTTTTTCAAAGATTTTTATATCCGAAAACCCAACTGGAAAAGAAAGGTTCTTAATATTAAGAACAGTTTTGAAGTGGCGGATAAGAAGTCGTTCGATGAGCATTACTTTTAGCAGGAAAAAGTGATGCCATAACACACCATAAAAAGCAATATTTATCAGGAATTTTTTATATTTATACACGCTCGTTTATGTTTTATGGTTTCAGGCAAATCTATAAAACTTGACGCTCTCAAAGGGTTGTATTTATTAATGTTTACTTCTAAATACAAAGCTTCGCAGATAAGCCCACCCACTATCTCTATCTTCAAAATTTTCAATTTTTTTACAAAGTAAATGAATGATATTTAAAAACGTCTCTTCAAAAATCATAATTTTGATGCAAGTTTATATTTTCGGTTGCAAAAGATTTAATTGAAACAGAATCATTTTTTATGCTGAAAAAATTCAGCAAATAACTCAAAGTTTACTTTGATGCTAGAATGCGCTTGCATTCGTGCCGAAAGCAAAAGACGGACGCGTGCGCGCAATCGCGATAAAAATTCAGCAGGATAGACCGACGAGTGCTCCTCGTCCTCGTCATCCCGACCGTTGTTACATTTAACTGCTGGTCAAGAAGCGATGCGACTACGAAAAGCACTGTGTACTTTTTCTATACCATCGCTTTCAACAACTGAACTGTTATTTTTGTGCAAAATACTTTTCAAAGTTGAGCGGAAAAAACTTTGTTTCTAACAGATACGTCGCATACAGAACAAAAAGTGGTGTTAGAAATTGTGGATAAGCATTAACTGTGCTAACAAAAAAAGTTATTTAAATAAGTAAGCAAATTAATACAAACTAAAATTGCTGAAGAAGGAGTCACTCTTCAAATATTCCCAGTTTTATTTTTTTTTATTATTATTGCTGTAAAAAACTCCTTCTTCCGTAAATTTAGTTTTTGCACATTTAACAAATTTTTTTTAGCAAACTAAATTCTGGTGAGTCCGTCTCCCCTTGCAGGGCGAACCCAAATAACAGACTTCTCGCACTTTTCTAAGCCGCTTAGGTTGCGTACCTCCTCCACGTTGTAGAGACGCAGCTCAGCCAGCAGGTCCCCGTCCAATTGCGCTGTCCGAACGCGTGACTACCACCTGGCACTCTACGGGTGAAGAACGAGCTAGGAGCCTCTTTTTTCTTTGCAGGCGTTACCTCGTCGTCCGACTCCGAGTCAAAGAGCCACTCGGAAACGACGCTAGGCGAAGCTTTAGTGTTCTTTGGCGAGCCCTTTGCGATCTTCTTTTTTTTCAAACTGAAAAAATTTTTGGAGTTATTATCATTATATTCTGGACGTGGTTGTTCTAGATAAAAGTATGATAAACAGAGAAAATAAATTGATGATGTGGGTATGAATAGTAGACAAAAACGGATATCTAAATTACCTTAAGCTTTCGTCTTCTGACTCGAAGAAGTGGTTTGATTCGACGATCTTCTTCCGACGTTTGTTTCCTTTGTTTTCAGACCTGAAATCCATAAGTTTTTTAGCACACATAGTCAGGAGGATTAGGGTCTGGAAAATCTGTCGAAATGGGAAATAATGTTATAAAAAAACATCTAGCATTATAAGACATAGAAAGGAACAGATGATTATGACAACAAATAGAATCACGTCAATATAAAACCTGGAAAGAGAGATGATTTTGACAATAAATAAGTTTAACTTACGAACATTTTTCAGAGTTTCTGGGGTCTTCTTGTTTTCTAGGTCAGAGAGTATCGACGCCGAAGCCACTACTACTTGTTCCTTAGATGTTTTTCTCCTGGGGAGTACTGATACGGTACCCATCCGTTACTGCGTTTTGCTTATAGGCAAAAGTGCATGATTGCGCATATTTTGTAGCAGAGTATTCAACCTTTATTCTAGATATGAAGGGCACGTTTGGAAGTTTGAAAAATATACTTCTTGAGAAGTAAACAATAAAAAAACAGATTTAGTGTAGTACAATTGTCTGAAATCGGTAGGAATGTATACTTGTGTGTTTATTTTATTTTTTTTGCAGAACACCTTTATTTCATTTCACATTTGCTTAGAACCAGCGTACCAACTTTCATATAACTAAGTAGCTTTAATAATATAACAACATCGTAGGCTAGGTATAAATAGATGACTATTCACTACACACAACATTCATGTTTTGTATTTCTCTTTTCAAACTCAAAAATAAGTATAATTTTTGCATTTACATCAAACATTCAAATCAATATATCTCTAATAGCGAACACAGCGTTTGGTGTTTCAATACCTGCCAAATACAATCATCTACTTAGATTCAGTCAATTTCGTCAGTTAATTTGGGACTACTAAATCAAACAGGTACCTACCTCTGGACTTTTAGGTTTTCAGCAAAATAATTTGTGTCACATGGTATTTCTTGCGGAAAACTAGCGGCGAAATTATTTTGTGTGCATGGTTTTTATTAATTGCTGATTTAAAGATTTCATTGCAACTAACGTTACGGAATGTACAAAGACTATTTCACATTTGACCATTAAACTAATTTAAATTTGTAAGTATGTTATTTTTAAATTTTAACGATTAACAAAACGTCTCTATTTACAGAAAGGGCTACCTAAATTACCCGTAGTAATTAAATGACCTTTCTGAAAATACATCATAGACTTTGGTGTAATCCGTTAGCCACGCGCGCACATGCTAGTGCGCACCGTGGCGATGTCATAAACTATTCTGCAGGCACAGAAAACCAGCCGGCGCTCTAAAAACAAAACCGATCATTAAAAAAATAATAATTTTCAGCAAGAAAAATTTGTTCAAACAAGATCAGTTTAAACTTGGCGTTGATTTATTTTCCGATTTGCTATTTCAGGGCCGAGTTCATCAAACATATTAAACGATTAGTTATCACATTTAAACCGTACCTGAAAAAATACTAATCCTTGGTGAACTATATTTAAAGTGAGATTAACGTGTTAAAAGTTGGTGAACTCAGCCCTAAGGACTTTGATTCTGTGATGTATCGAGTTATTGTCGAGTGACATTGGTAGCTATATTTATAATACTAGCGATTCATTCATATTTCTGCTAAACTACCTAGTATATATTTGCTATAAGTTACATTTTGAGTATTGGTATTTTTGTCTATAATAGAAAGATCTCTTGCTATATTGTGTATATAGTATATTAACAGCGGAAGACGCCACGCCTTGGCATGAGTAATACCACACGTCCTCTACCAGAAAAACTGACGTAAAGCAGTGCATGCGTTGTGTTTTTCGGCTGCGTGAGTGAGGTACCAAGGCCCACCAAGTAAAATGGTTAAAAGGTAAACGCACCACCACTGTGGTTCCAGGTGTCCATGGGCTGAGGCATTTGCTTACCATCAGGTGATCCGTCGGTTTCGTCTGGCCCCTATCGCTATAGCTAAGTCAAGATATGAATTTTGTACATAATCCAACACACGTTGATTAATCTCTATCAATTTATCGCTTAAGTCCGTGATTACACCCCAGCATCCAATTCATTAACGCATGCTTGTTTTTTATTATTAATTCAAATTCAGCAGCGCTCGTATTCGTCGAATGCAACTTGACTAATGAAACCATTATTAAAATATCTCAGAAATTAAGTAGCTGTAGTTCATCATGGTTAAAACGAAAACTAATGATTAAGTATCTGTTTATGTTGGCAGGGGTTCTGGGTTCTAGTCCCGGTCGGCAGCAAAATATGATTAGATTTTTTAACATAGCTCTGCCGCTCGAGCTGTGATCATAACACTCATTTTAGCATAATGTTTTATAGATATAAGGAGGCGACGAGCCGATTGATCACCTGATGGTATCGATTACCGCCGCCCATGGACACCTACAACACTCAGTGGTGTGCGGCTGCTTACCTTTTACCCCTCAATGATCCCCTGTATTGAGCCATCCGGTAACCCCCCCTCACGCTGCGAATACAGCGCATTCACTGCTTCAGGCAGGTTTTCTTTCTTTGAGAAGAGTGAGGTATTATTACCAAGTCAAGCCGACTCATTCATGCCGAAGCATTGTTCTCACCACTGATAAAATAGTGATATACCTTATCACAAAATAATAGCAATGGACTCAGTTTCTTCAATGGAAGCATGTTGTGTCTTGCCCTGGGTGAACATTAATTCCTAAGATGAATGCATCTTGTATGAAATATGGTGTTTGAAATTTGGTGGTAGACGACCGACGATGACCTGATGGTAATCGTTACCGCCGCCCATGAACAACCTGCAACACCAGTGGTGGCCACAAGTAGGCGCTGCTTACCTTCTAACCTCTTTTACCCTGGATTGGACCTCAGGTCCCCTTACTCACTTCAATTTCTTTGATGAAAGCATATGTCTTTACAGGGGACAATAATTAAGCAGAAACTATCTTGGTATGAAAATATGACAACATCACATACATTATCATGAACCTGCGAACCCTTTGCGTGTCAAATCAGTACTCAAACCACTGTGCTAATAATACTAAGTACCTATACATAAAAGTTCAATTACATTTTCTGTATGATGCATTGTAGAGTGATAATAGGTACAAACATGTAAATCGCCACATCAGGTTTACCACATTCTGTCAAATTTAATACAATTGGTATTGAACCAACCGGGTTTGAATAAAGGTGAAAATGGTGATTACCGATTGTTTACATTCTGGTATAGCGAACTGTACTTACCTCTTTGAGACTTTCAAGTAAAGTAAAAACAAATTAAACTAGTTAATAATTATTATTATTTTTTAAATACGTGTTCGTGATGCTTCATAGGTCTAGGTTCAAATCCTACTCGATTTTTTTTTTCTTCGGAATTCTTAGGCGTGAGCGTTGTGATATTAATATTATTTCTTAAATTGTTTTATATATTTGTACTTAATTTCAAAAAAGTTTATTTTCTGTTCAAATGCGTAAGCATTAAAAATCTGTCTGCAAAAACCATTACGATCTAACCCTTCACATCAGTGTTTGTGCATGCACGTTACACGGCCACCGTAAATTAGGCTGACATAGATATATTCCTGCTCGCGATGGCAAAGTTTTTAGTTTGGAGTTTGTATATATACAAAATTGAACATGGATTTAAAGTGGAATGTCACCTAAGACCGAACACTCCAGTAGGAGACGGCCGCTCTAAAAAGGTGTAGTAAGTACTAAGGTGATTATCTGAGATGTCTGTAATGATAGATTATAACCCGGATCGATCGCTGGGTTTTATCAGTCAGAACAAGATTCTCTCCCACGTTTGGTAAAACACGCTAAACGCCGTAAAGCACACAAGACGAAAAATAACACGATCAAAATAAATACTGGTTTTTGTCTCCGGACTGGCAAAGTGCATCGAATCAAACGACGTCACAACAGTCCGAGACGTTAATCCCATTATGCCTACAGTTTTTGTTGAATAAAGAGAATCCTCGTTTCTAAGTAACTATTAACCCACTAAGCTAACAGTGCAATCGGTCGTCTAATAATAAATTCCTCAACTTAGGCACTGAAATGATCGTTCCAGGGTAAGACGACAGTGACCAACGATATAGAACGACCTTAAAATCTAACGTTTACCGTATTTTAAATCACACTTATCTATCTGTTTTTTGGGCAATTTCACTTAACTTTGATTTTTTTGCGACTGAGCGAACGCAGAGAGCGATTTCGAAAAAAATCATTGAGTGAATGCCCAAAAAACACCTACTTATGTTGATACTGACTCATGTGTGCCAACTTAGAATATTCAACCAAATTTGGTGCTTTAAATTTGAGGTGACAGCAGTAATAAA
>JADPWL010001981.1:0-11139 GCA_019059595.1 Marasmia exigua | reverse complement strand
AATCTAAAGCTTCGCACCCAATAAGTCTCTATGACGCTCGAGTAAATCCTGATTTAAAACCGTGGGCATTACAAATACGGACAGTACAGAGAATAAAAAGTTCCGTCACCTTAAGGTAAATATTCGAAGAATCAGTTATTGATTATCATATTTTATTTCAAGTCAATAACTCATATTTTGTTAGTAACATCTTAATCCTATGTATTTGTGATCTATTTCGCATGTAATGCACTATTTCGCATTTCTGCAATCATCTTCAGGATGGAATTAGAGCTAGCCTTGTTATACCAACATACCGTTTTAAAAAGATCTGCCTTATTTAAATTTTCTTTGCGTTATAAGGAAGCAACGTTGCTACAAGCAAATCTGATCTTTCTGATCTAACAGTTAAGCGTAAGTGCTCATAGCATATCAAACGAATCAATTTGAAAACTGACAAACCTTTTCGTTCTTTGACTGTATAATGAAAAAAGAATTATATTAAGGATAGCATCCGCATTTTAACAAACTACCATCATACTTGAAAAATATGTATGGGAAATTATTTAACAGAACGTTGATATTAATCAACGTTACTGATTGATAAATGTCTAATAACGATTTCTTGACTGACAAAACCTTGTAAGATTCAATTATGGTAAAGATTTTAATTTTAATATTTTAGTTTCCTCTTTTTCTAATTCAATTTCATTTCATTCATAATACATACTAATATTATATGTCTGCAAAGGCAAAACACAGAAGACTTCAAATTAACATTATTTTTTTATGCTAGAGGCGACAAACGAGCAAGCGAGTCATCACCACCGCCCATGAACATCCGCGAAATCAGAGAGATCGCTAATAAGTTGCCGGGCCTATTTAAAAAGGAGTAAGCTCTTCTCTTATAGGTCCCTAAGTCGTAGCCGTCGGGACATACTCCCGCATGTTGTATTTATACTTCTTGTAACAAAATTCATCTCATACAACATCTCATACGTTGACCTAATTCCGTACTAAGTAGCTTAAGCACTTGTGTTACAGATATCAGACAACAGAGGAACATAAATATATACTTAAATATTACACCCAGACACCGAACAAACACAAGTGTTCATCGCACGAATGTTTGTCCAGGGTGGGGATCGAACCCACGACCTTTGGCGTAAGAGGCAGGGTCACTACCAATTGCGCCATCCGGTCAGTCAAAATTGTTTCTTGTTTATGGTCCCTAAAAATAATATACAGTAGTTATCCAAAAGTGCGTGTCTTTCATGAGGTTATGGGCAAAAGTTCCACAGAACCGAGGTACGTGGTAGAAGTTCCGCGTAAAACCCACAGTATTAGACCGCCATCTTGTCAACTTATTTTTATACCTATGTTAGACAAATAAAATTATTCGAATTCGCCTTCTAATTCTATATAATCGTTTTCAGCGCATATGTTTCCTACTCTTTCCTACAATATCGATTACTTCAAACAAAGCGTAAAGAAGTGTCTCGCGGGCCAATATGGCAATACCTATGGATGTGTTACCATGTGACCACGTCAGGGAATGAATCGACTCCTTACAACATTATAAGGGAGCTAGACTAGTTGAAAGAAAGAAAGAAAGAAAATACATTTATTGGCCACAAACAATATACAATAATAAAGTATGACATACAACAGCGGAAACATTGGATGATGGATATTACATTTTATAAGTAATAAGTGAAGGGAGTGGCCAATCAGGCCCCAGCCTCAGCATTTGCTGCTACGGCATTATCTGCGATGCCGCAGCAGCGCTGGTATTCTGGTGGGACCTGGTTGCGAGTGAGTTAGGGTAGGATCTAAAAGAAGGAATACAATATTTAATGCAGGTGGGAATAGACATATTATACACGTATATTACATATTAAAAGAAGTGTACAATGTGGCAGATATATATTGAAATACATAAATAAATATTAATACAGAAAGTCAACATTCTAGACCGAGACACAACAGGTACAATACAAAGCATACAACAAAAAGAACACAACAAACACAATAAAAATTTCTGGGTGTGATGTACAAGTGCGACACAGTGGCGCCACTACCGAGACATCAAAATGCGGCATCATCCCGTACTTCACGGGATTTACGTTAGTTCCTCAAAAATCCGTTGCCACGACTTTCTTGACGCAGTGTACTGCATCATCACACAACATGAATATGTACCAAGGCCAATAAATAATTAAAAAAAGAAAAAAAGTTACATTTGTGACGCTTGTCTATGCTACAAAAACAAAATATAATGTCAGTATGACAGTCACTCACAACTGTCACATCACAGTGAACTAATTTAGATTCGGACACATATAATACTACTCTTTGTTCGGACACAACAATTCAATCAAAAGTTAAACTTGTGAGAGGAGAAGGTAGTATTTACTTTTGTGTGGAGTAATTGAGCAATGTAGTTATGACAGGCTTGGTCGAAGTGAGATGTGAGTTACCCTCATTGTGAAGCGGATGGGCGTTGGCCGCTAGTGGTGGCGGAAGTGATGTGGAGTACCTACTGGTTTAAACGACGCAGCCCCCATTATTCCTATCAGGGAGGGCGGCCAGAGGGAAAGAAATTAAGAGTTTCAGCATGTCCGCCCCCCGTGCCGGGGCACCGAGCTACTCAAATCCATCACGCGACGTGAAATCGCCGACGGTAAGTGTGTCGTTTTTTGCATGTGTAGTAAGTGTTCCTTTAACCGTCTTTTAAAAGTGAATACTGATTTCAGGTCACGCAGAGGAGGGGGCAAATTGTTCCAACAGTGGGAACTTGCGTACCTAAAGGAACCCCGAAAAGCCTGAGTGCGGTGCTTCGCAGTAACGAAGGTGTGTGTGCATGTTCTACGAGGATACCTGCTCCGATCACGAGCCCAATCGAGTTTCTCGAACAGGTAGTGTGGCTTTCCTGTTTTGATGATGCCAAAGAGTAGGGTAGCTAGGTGCACTTTCCTACGTGCCTCCATCTTAAGCATATTGGAGTCATTGATGAAAGGTGTGACATGTGAGCGTGGCGGGATGTGATAACAGAAGCGAGCGCAAGCATTCTGTACTCTTTGGATTAAATTGCTTGTTCTACCCAAAATACATGGCCCGTACACAACATCACAATAGTTTAGTTTTGACATGATTAATGACTCGCAAAGCAGTTTCCTCAATTTCTCGCACAAATATGGTCTGATTTTGTACAGTAATTTTAATCGGTAGAAGCAATTACGCGAGCACTCGGCAATATGGCTTTCGAAATTCAGATGGGTATCAATGATCAGTCCTAGATTCCTGGCTAGTTGATTCATTGTTATACGATGATAGTTTTCCTTCCTCTAATTATCATTAGCTAATAATAGAAATACGCTATGGCCGACGTAGCTTTCCAGACGCGCATGCTAGGATTCGAAATTATGAAATACACGTTCTTATCAAACACACAGTATACACCTATTAAAACGCACATACCCACATATTACTCTGACATACACTTATATAAACCTACACACACACAGACACGACACACCACATAAACACACACATAAACTCAGCATCACACACATCCACTTTATTATAAATAATGTAAGTAAAGGTAAATAAATTAATAAACACCAACATCATTGTATCATCTTTAATATTAAGAAAAACACTCCTGTTATTAGTATTATATTATTCTAAAAAGAGCCTCCTCTCACAACACAGGGCGACCTTATGTGAGAGCAGTTCAAATATTGCTAAGTATCAGTGTTTCTTGAATAAACGATATTTTCATTTTCATTTTCATCCACTGATCTACCATCGCCAAAAGAAAATAAGGGTGATCCCACTACACGATGATTGGTAACCTTTTTCTTGTAAGAGAAAAATAGATCGTACTAATATCAATAGGGCAACGTACGACTTACACAATAATTAAATAAAAATAAATAGAAATAAATAGTATGAAAAATCGGCTGGAATTTCGTTCGAGAGATCCACGCTTCGACATGAATGGGCCGGCTCAACTAGAGTGATACCACGGCCTCACAGAACTGCACTGCACGCACTCCGGTCGAGCCGGCCCATTTATGCCGAAGAGTGGCCTGTAATTGTATGTTTCCCAAATAAATCAATAAATCTACTCATTAAAACGGTTGAATAGAAAAATAAAACTCAAGTAAAGCCAAGAAGCTTTCGGCTAAAATGACAAGGGAATTCTCTTTAGCCCTCAAAATAATGGATGTACGCATTGGTAAGAAGTTTTAATGAAATTGTGCCACGCCTCGACAAAACAGAGGGTTATAATTAAATAAATATTCATAAAAGTTTGCCATCATAAATGGCCTAACTCTTGAGCTTTCCAGCCCATATTTTCTGCTGTTTTTTGAGACACTTTGGGTAAGTAAGTACATCGTTTGCGTTGATAACTGCCTCGCTGCCAGTGGTTAGGGAGCCGTAGTTTGGAGCAAAGGCTGCTCTTAGGGTTTATGGGGTTTAACTCCCGTTCAGGCTTCGAAGTCGAAGGGGGGTAAATTAGGAAATGTCGCCAAATGCCAACACCTGACAGAAGCCAACAACGAGAAAAGTTTTTTATTTATATTGTGATAGGTAGTAGACGAACAAACGGAAAAGCGGCCGCCCATTAACACCGGCAACAACAGCGGATTCACAAGTTCACTGCCAATCTTTAAGCCCTTCTTTCCCCTGGAATGAGCCTCCAATACCCTCACTCGCGCAGAGGTCACGCCAGAACTCCAAATTTCACTCACATCACTTGGATGGATTTTAATCTACCACAGTGAGCTTTCACGCCACTTCCTACCGCGCGTAGTAAAACTATGGAATCAGCTACCTACGATGGTGTTTCCGAACAGACACGTATACGAAACCTGGGGATCTTCAAGAAAAGATCTTATTCCTACCTTAAAAGCCGGCAACGCAACTGTGATGCCCCGTGTGTCGCAGATGTCCATCAGCGGCGGTAATCACTTACCATCAGGTGAGCCGTCTGGTCGTTTATCTGCCATAATGTAAAAACAAAAGAAAAACACAGCAGAAACGCTACTTCACGCCCGTTTTTTGTGTGGCGCCGTGGTATTACTCCGGCCCATTCATACCTTTGCGTTGCCTTATAGACTGCCACTTCTTAAGTCATCACATACTCGTAATAATCGCGTAGACAAATACTGTTACAGATCGCTGTCACCTCCAAAAGGATAATGCTAGTGTACCTATTCATTTGTCAAACAAGTTTTATAGATTGCCAATCAAAAAACTTTGAAAGATTCTGGGACCAACCAAAGGAGAAGATGGGTGCTGGAGGCACAGGTTCATCCAGGAGATCGAAGACCGACAGCCGAGCCGAACATCATCGGGGAAATAACATCATCCCGACTGCGCTGGCTCGGACACGTGGAGAGGATGGGAGAGGATCATGCAGCCAAAAGAGCCTATCTGGGACGACCAATGGGGCGACGTCCAAGTGGGTCGTCCGAGATACCGCTGGAGGGACGAAGTCGCCAAGGACCTCAAAGCACTCAACGTGCACGATTGGGCGGCGTTGGCACAGGGCCGCAAAAAATTGCGAACTTTGACGTCGGAGGCCAAGACCCACTTTGGATCGCTGAGCCAGCGTAGTAAGTAAGTAAGTAATCAAAAAACTCAACGCTTCAATTTCTAATAACTCTAGTAAGTATTCAAGAATTTGTAACCGTATTTCAAACATCAAATCTGTGTCCACTCCCGAATTCAATTCATGAACGGGCCGGCTCGATCGGAGTGATACCACTGTCTCACAAAAAACCAGAGTGACGCAGCACTGTGCTGTGTTTCTAAGCGTGAGTGAGGATACCGGTGGCCCAATCTGGGAGATTTAAAGGGGGGTTTAAAGGTTGGCAGCGCACTTGTGACTCCACTGATGTCACGGGTGTCCATGAGCGGCGACAATCGCTTACCATCAGGTGATCCGTCTGCTCATCTAAATGGAAAAGTGATGTGCGACTTGTTGTTAGAATTGTACAGAACGGACATGCAGTTAAATTTGGACACAAATTGGCTCCAAAGAGAGATAAAAAATTATGTGTAACCCTACACAGAATGTATTCTGCTGTACATAATATAACTTACAAGCACTTGTGCCTATGTAAGAGAAACACTCTGTGTACGCCCGTCAGGAAATTGCTAAGGAAATCAGCCGCGGATGGATATTGCCCGCGATCAGAACCGAGCGCAGTTTTGCTGTATAATTAAAACGTAAAATGCCATTCCAGTGCTATATTCGTACTTATTTCCCTTCGGTTTTAATGATGTTTTACTCTAAGTTGTTATATGAGGTAATTTTCGAGGTAATTTTTGAGTACCTCGGTGGTGCAGTGCTTTGAGGGTCGCACTTTAAAGCGACGGCTGCGTAATAGGTCCCGGGTTCGATCCCCGGGTCGGGCCAAAAATTTGTACCTAAGTTTTCGGTAACAAATTCTTAGCAGCCCGGAGTCTGGAAATTGTGGCGGTCTTGTACCCTTGTGCCTCGGAAAGGACGTTAAGATGTTGGTCCTACGCCGAATCCCTCCCCGGTCGTGTCACAGTAGTGTCCCATAGTAATATGAGGGTAAGGGAATAGATAATGCACTTGTGATTGAGCACACACTTGGGCACTTTAATATATCCTGCGTACGTGGCTGATCGTTGAGATTGGCCGCCGTAGCCGTAATCGGTTGGAGGATATTACATGAGGTCATACTTTACATACGCACATTCTGAACGCACAACCGACCATACTGAGGGTTTATTCTCGAGTACCCGTATTTGTGTGGACGAATCTATGAAATCTCTTAATTCGACTACAATGTCGAGTGCATGCGAATTGCCCTCCAGGTTGGCTAATGACGGATAATAAGCGGAATACTTACCATCGAAATTGACTCTTCTAGTACTTAAAATTCGATCGTGAAGCAAACACTGTCGTAGCACCTTTTTTGAAACCATTTCGGCGTATTTTAATGTCCCTATTTGAGTAATTGACGTCATCTTATAAGCTGTTTGAAATAAATCTGGTATAGTAGCTAACAATTAAAATCAATAAGCGTCGCTAGTGGGGTATACCCTTCACCTTAAATGAATTACTATGTAGCTATTTTGTAAAACGGGTCGAGTTTGTGATCACCAATCCGCATTTGGCAAGCGTGGTGATTAAGCTTCATTCCATCATAGTACTCGTAGCGATGACTTGATTTCTTTGGAGGCCTTTGCCCTGCAGTGGGACAGTATGTAGGCTGATATTTTACTTTACTTTTTTATTTTGTTAACGCTAACATCACTCTTTTTTTCCATTTTCATTATCATTTTTAGTCTCCCGTGCCTCAATAACATTCCCCGTGGGAGCTGGTAACACTAGTCCTGACATACTCCACGTAAATATTTATTTATTACCATATTTTACGACACACATAAAATAAACAAGCGATATGTTCTCGTTACGATCGTAAACGTTAACCGCGTTTTTCTCCACGTACTGTTCGGAAATTATTTCTTGCAAGTGAGGATCTTAGGGTATATCGGATGAAAGACGATTGCATGTGACAGAGATGAGAATGTTAAGATGGATGTGTGGAGTGACGAGAATGGACAAGATAAGGAATGAATATATTAGAGGAAGTATGAAAGGGGCCCCCATCATTGATAAATTGAAGGCAAATCGTCTTTCCTGGTATGGACATGTAAGGAGAAGAGGGGAAGAACATGTTGCCAAAAAAGTGATGAGTTTAAACGTAAGTGGGTGGAAGAACAGAGGACGGCCGAAAAAGAGATGGATGGATTGTGTGAAGAATGACATGATGGAAAAAGAGGTGGATGATTCGATGACGAATGACAGGGACGTATGGAAAAGGAAAACATACTGCGCTGACCCCAGATAACCTGGGAAAAGGGCAGGAGGATGAGGATGAGGATCTTAGGGTATATGCACATAAGTGGTAAAAACGCTAAATAATAATGTGAAACAATTCACACGACAAAACTTTTTTTAACCCACTTTAAAAAAGGAGAAGGTTCTACTTTTGACTTTATGTATGTTTTTTTAATTTTGTTTTCTCCGCAAATTATTGTCCGATTTGCATAATTCTTCTTTATTTGAAAGAGTTGGTCCCATTGACACCATGTCAGGCACTGATGATGGGATCCCAGAGATATCGAGGGCAACCCTCAAATTTTTTGTATGGCATAACTGAAGTCAGCGCCTAATCCCTGTTGAATAACTGAATGTATTTAAGTAGATAGTAGTAGTGCCCAATGGCACAGACTTCGATTAGGGTAATTCCGGGGGAGATGGCCGTACGGGGGAGATTACCAATCGAAAAAAAAACACCAAATAATTCCCAAGTGACACTACTTACAATTTAGTTTGGTTCAGGTGACTGTGGCCAACAAGTGTCGGTGAATTTTTGTTCAAAAAAATAATAGAAAGTTGAGTAATTTCACTTTATTTTTCAATGACACATTTGACTTAAGGTAAGGGGTTCATATATTAAGTGCTCACAAAAAGGTTTTGAAAGTTATGTCTGATTTCGTGGTTTCCTGTTGAAATACAAATATTCTCAATGTTCTATCCTCAAAATTACCTTTGAATTTTAGAAGTTGTGGTGTTTACGTAAACTAGCTACCTCATCCGGAAAATCGGGAGAAATGGCCATAGTATTGATTGGATGGATGGCTATACAATTTTATGTCTAAATTTGGATTTACGTTTCATCTACTTAATTTTCTACTGATGCCTAACCAATACGAATGGAAGCCGTCATCAACCTTCGTTACCAAAAACAAAATTAAGACTGACACTAACCAAGGGAAGATTTGATTCAATGTTATATTTGGATGTTCTGGGTGCATGAAAATTGTACCGAGTTTGAGCACATGTGTCATAAGAGTGCCGTTGTAAGAAAAAAAAGAAGTCCATGGATCTCAAGGGCAAACGAAAGGCAAAAAGAGTACCGGTCATCTTCCCCCAGCCTCTATGGCCGTCACTCCCGGACACTCTGGGAGAGATGGCCAATCCTAGATTTATTTTAAAGTTTAATATTACGTGTTTTTACAATATTCAAAGTGACTTATTGTTGATTTTCAATAATTATAATAAGTAAAGTTTAATTTTCTTTATTAATTATTGTTTTATTCATCATAATTCCTTCACACTAGAGCCTTTAAGTTACTAGGGCCATCTCCCCCGGAATTACCCTACATCTTTTTTCGAGTTTACTGTTATTTTTAACAGTAGACTCGAAAAAAAGATGTTATCTAAAATGTATGAAGTGTTAATAATATTATTTTTCACTTTTGATTGTGGTTGGTGGTTTTTGAAGGCGGCAATACATTCGCAAGTCCTTTGATCTCACAGATATTTTTTTAAGTGATAGGTGTCAGACGAGCAGATGGATCACCTGTTGTTAAGCGGTGTGTTATCTATTAGATAACTACAAGTGACTCTAATTCTTCTTTGCCACCCAGAGGTGGCGACAAAAAGAATGACAATGTTTTTGGTATCAGTGTGTGTTTCTATGTCATGAGAATGTGATTATGGCATTTTGGCGATTGGATAAGAAACGCGCCTTCCATGTGGGATGTGGAAAGTTTTAATCTTTCCTATTATGTGCCGCCGCCCAGGGATCCTCGCAACAACAGTCAATCTAATCGGAGCAGCTCTGGATTTTTAAAATCTATGTACATTACTACTAATAACATGAAGTATTCCCTCACGTGCACGTTTCGGAAAGTTTTTGAATCGTGTATCCATGATTCAGTTACTCCGGTTCCCCTCTTAAAGGGTTGCGTCAGTTAGCAATCCTTTTGCTGGTATCATCAGTCCTCTTAAATAAATAATAAATAAATAAATATTTCACAACATCACATACATTGATCTGACTCCGAGAGAGTTAGCTCAAGCAACTGTGTTACGGATATCAGAACCAACAGCGGAATTACAAATATATACATATAATACTTTTCTTTTGTAAATACATACTTATAATACATAGAAACACCCAGACCAATACAAATAGACATGTTCATGCGCACAAATATTTGTACTGTGCGGGGATCGAACCCGCAACCCTTGGTCCAAAGGCAGCGTTCACTACCACTGTTCCAAACGGGTCGTCCTCTTGAATCTCCAAATCATGAATAGATGAGGGGTACTGTTATATCCGGGAATACACAACATAACTAATAAAATAAAACAGCCGCGTATGCAACCCCGTTTCCTATTGCATTGACGTCAATGCAATCGGAAACGCATCGATTAGCATGATCACGAGTTAGTTCGGATTGGACTTCCGCCGGGTTACGACTTTTCCGAAATTGTATTTCTTCTCGAAAATAAAAGTTTAGCTTATAAATTTGTTTTTTAAAAAGCTCCTCCTGACCCACCCCGTAACAGTGGTGTCAGAAGTGGGATACCAGTGCCAACATCGCATCCGTTTCCCACTGGTATTCCATACGGGTCGCGTAAAATTAACCCGGTGCCAAACCCTCTACCCGTCCGACTCCGGAACGTACTTAATCTTCGTACATCGCGTTTCGTCAAATCCCGACGAGCTTTTCGTCTGCATCCTGCTGGCACGCTGACCGTGCCGCCGCCAGATCCAACCCCCGGTACCGTCGAGTACGTGCCGCTGATTCTACCGCTCCGCCAGGGCGACTACGCCCATCTTCTTCGTGGTGCTCATCATCATCACCAATTAGCCGAGCC
Source organism: Marasmia exigua (assembly GCA_019059595.1). Taxonomy (NCBI): domain Eukaryota; kingdom Metazoa; phylum Arthropoda; class Insecta; order Lepidoptera; family Crambidae; genus Marasmia; species Marasmia exigua. The sequence continues at coordinate 434 of JADPWL010001981.1, read as the reverse complement.
ACTGCGTGGCGTCCTCCGAGACAACTACCCGAGGTCAAATCAGTCTTCATCGAGTGTCTTCAAGCAGTCATCGCGAGTCCGCTGCGCCAGTCGTCGTCCTGATCCTGTCCGACAGTCTTCGTCCCAGCCAACTGCAATGTCGACCGTCTTCGTGATCCTCCTGGCCCTGTGAGTAAAGCATTTAATCAACCGTTATCGCTGTTAGCTTACTTTCTTTAAACGGGTCTTTCGATAAGTCATAATTAGGTACTTACCTTTTATTTCTATTCTTCCTATCTCCCGCACTATTTTACCTGAAATCTATTCCGGCTTCCCTAATACATATTAATATTTACAAATTATAACCCTACTCATTTAAATAATTTGTAGAAAGCATTTTTATTACCTTATTACCATTCATTTTATAATTGATTAACCTACCTTCACTTAGTACA
>JADPWL010001979.1:0-10891 GCA_019059595.1 Marasmia exigua | reverse complement strand
TACAATTATGAATATTGCTTAATGGGTTTATTCAGGAACGCGCTACTTTCTTTTTGTCAACTATACTACAAATTCCACGGACACTGGTTCCGTGCCTATTTTGTGCTTATTTTTAAGGATTACAAAATTTTAAAAGTTGCTCTGCGATAAAATTTTTGAATGAGTACTAGAATGCCATAGGTACCGAAATGTAACTGTATTTCCAGTCTGAAGTGGACATAGTAAAACGGCATATTTGTAAGCTTCGACTGCCTCCTCTGCACCTGGAGCAAATCTTTAGTTAAATAAATAAATATTTCACAACATCACATACATTGATCTGACTCCGATATAGGTAGCTCAAGCACCTGTGTTACCGATATCAGAATCAACAGTGGGATTACAAATATAATACAGATTAATATATTTTTTTGTAAATATATACTATAAGTATATGAAATGAAATGAAATAGTTTATTCCTCGCCATACAGAAAAAATAATATACAAAATATATTAATACAATGTTTACATAGATGCTGGCAGGCTGACACCTGAACTAGGACAGATCCTGTGTCTCAGGTAGTCAGCCCTCCACCCCCTTATTACACTTTAAAAAGAACAGGAAAACAAACTGTTGGCAAAATTAGATAACACTAACCAATATGTTAAGGTAAAAGTAATGACTTAGGTACTAATATTAACAAAATAAGTAACTAAATATAAACAGAAGGGAGCTAATATAGGTAAATCTTACAGGGGGACTCAGGTGCATCTACCTCCTCGAGTGGCCCTGCTGGTAATCAGTTCTGTCCTGATTCCAACTTCGGTTGGTATTAGGCAGAAACGGTTACCGCGGAGCACGGTTTTTCCTGGGCAATGACGGGTAGTAATTCATTCGTGGATTGCTACCTGTTAGCCGAAGGATGCACACCCGACGGACCGGCCCTGTCGTGCGACCGCGCTGAAGCGCACTTCGCTACAGGGCCTACATTGTCGCGCCGAGGGTCTGAGGACCGGCGTCTTCGCGTCGTTCCCTGACGGTGCACTAGGGCCCGTGAAAGCGGGTTAAACCATTGCACAGCGGGGTTGCAGGCGCCATTTTTGTCTTCGGACCTGGGGATGCTGTGTCCGGCCCCGCTCGCGCGGGTTGCGCGGCGGTTTTCCGGCGGGGCACTTTGACGTCGGCATCCCCCTAGAGTGGAGCGCCTCCGGGCGCAGTGGCCGCAAGGCCCACGTTTGGGGACCTGCGCCGCAAGGTCGCAGCCAGCGGATTGCGGTGGTAAGTCGGAGTTGTTTGCGTCGCGGATTTCCTCGGCTCCGCAGCCAGCGGAGTCGGTTTCTGCGACGCGTTATTATGTTGAAAGCCTGCGGGTTTGTCCCTAACTCGCACTGCACTGCAACCAGCAGTGTATGTGCGGGGAGGGGTGCCCGCAGTCCTCCTCTCGGTGGTGCTTGCACTGCATCCAGCATCGTGGGTGCTACCCGGGAGGTTGAGTGGGAGAGAGGCCGAGCTGGCGAGCCTCTTCGCCCCGACCGGGCAACGGATGAAGCCCCCGTGGCAGTCCTCACCCCGGTCTGAGTGTTTCCTGGGCGAGGGATGGAAACGCCCCAGTGTTTTTATTGGGTATGCCTCCGGACGGTCTCTGATTAGCAGAGACCTAACCCGGAGGAGAGCCCCTCTCAGCGTGCATAAGGTGCATTTTCACTGGGTCATCAAAAAAAAAAAAAAAAAGGTAAATCTACAGCATACATATACGTACAAAACACCCAGACCAATACGAACAGACATGTTCATGCACACAAATGTTTGTACTGTGCGGGGATCGAACCCGCTACCCATGGACCACAGGCAGCGCCCCCACCCCTGTTCCAAACGGGTCGTCAAGTTCTTGGGAATGTAATCGGGGCTCAGGCCCGGGCTGTAGCCCTGATCATCCTTCATATATGAAGGATGGTCCATCAAGTCCACGTTTTTCTCGGATTTTCTTATCCATTGCGCTACCACCGCTCTATTCCAGTTCATTATTGACTTTTTTTAATTTTTAATGCTATCTGCCCACGTCCGCTCCGCCCGATTGATCAGTGATAGATTTTCGTAGGAGAAAAATAGGATACGATAGAAAGTAAGTAAGAAATAAGAAGAAGAAGAATCGGGAAAAAACCTATCCGACTTACGTACAGTCCTACAACAAGATTGACTTGGGCGAGCAGCCAGAGTTAATATGTACTAGAAACACTTGGCTACCGACTGAAATTGGCGTACAAATTATGAAAATGTTAGGTCGAACAGGAAAAATGTGACGGTTCTATGTTTAATACATTATTTACTGACCTGAATATTCCATGATCCGTCCAAATTGAAATAAGTGCAAATTCTGAATGTCCAGTATCTACCATGATTTACGAGCTGAAAACTGAATGCTTTCATATTTAAATATTTTTGATCCAACCCGGGGTGAACATAGTACAGTAGATTTATTCCATCCATTATTATGGATATATTATATTCATCTCTTCTATATGATTCATTATTTCATTCAATATTTTGTATACTGTATTTTGTGTAATGTGGTGTTTGAGCGATGGAAGCACAGTGGTTGGTTATGGTTTGAATCCGAGCATGCATTTGAAATTCCCCTGTAAAGGCTTGGGATAGTTAGACGGCAGCCCTACTCCTCATCTTACTCCAAAGCTGTCCCTCTAGAGCCCGGGGTACGCTTGGCCCATGATTCTTGATTTTGGGACTCTGGTAATTACAATGAAGCGACTGCCGTCTGAACTTCGCAGCCCCAGACCAGCTGAATCATTGTTGCCTATATGTTTCAGAAACTATCCAAAACGTGTAAATTTCCTCATGATATTTTCCCTCACCGCCCAGCTCAAGGTACGCACATAGATTTGAAAAATTCAGAGGTGCATGCTCGTATTCGAATTCGATCCACTCGTATGGAAGGCGCGTTCTGAACCACTGAGATACTATCACTCTGTCGTCATCGGATAGTCCGACGGCAGTCGCTTCATTGTAATTACTAAACTTCCCAAATGCTGAATCATGGTCTAAGCGTACCCTGGGTTCCAGAGCGACAGCTAAGGACGCAACTATGAATTACACGCTAAGATTAGGAGGTGGTGTTGGCGAAGGATGCTCCAATTCCCATGACTTCTTTCCGTACTAAAGAATCCATCCGTCGAGAACTCCATATTCAAAGCAGAGTCTCCACGTCCTGCCTGAGAAAAATCTTGGAGTTCATTGGTCACTTAGCTCGGAAAGATAAACATAATCAGGAACAGGTCTGACCATCTTGTCAGACCAAATATCCTCGACGCTGGGCACCAAGCTGCATGATACCCTCCACGTTGGCAAGGACAGATATGGATAAAGAATGAATTAAACGCCCACGGGTGGAATCACGCCCCTTAGTCATGAGGATTTCTAACATTGCCTACATTGACAATCAATATTTTATTAGTGCCCTCCGTTTTTTATGCTAGAGGCGATAAACGAGCAAGCGGGTTACCTAAAGGTTAGTAATCAACGTCGCCCATGAATATCCACGAGAGATCGCTAATGTGTTGCCGGCCTTTTCAAAAAGAGTACGCTCTTCTCTTGAAGGTTCCTAAGCAAGTTTTAACTACTATAACTTCAAATTAAAATATGGAACCCTGAAAACGGGCAAGTGCAAGTCGGGCTCGACTAACGAAGGTTCCGTACGTGTTCTCATCGTCATCATCGTCAACCCATTTAAGTCCCCACTGCTGGGGCACGGGCCTCTCTCAATCACATGAGGGGTAATTGCCATACTCACCAAGCTTGGTAGACGGGTTGGTGATGATGATTGCAGTAGCTTTACCTTAGTCGCCTTTTACGACACCTTGGTAAGAGTAAGGGTGGCTTATTCTACTCTGCCGGGGACCACACGGCGTACGTACGTGTTCTACGTAGATAAATAGATTGTAACACCCAAACCCTAATCAAACACAATTTCCTTCCGCGACAAATCCGCACCTGCACGTTGCTTGGTGAGTCGCACAGTGTTCGCAGCACGCGTGTTTGCGGAGCCGACTGTACTCGTCACAGGCCCGCTGCACCGAGTGGCAATTAGTTGTGTGCGGTATGTTGTGTTGCGGATTGTACAGCGTACACAATGTACGACTTTATGGTATTTACAATAATATGAACAAGGTGTGGTTCGGATCTGGTAAGAGTGAAATGGGACTGGCTGCATAGACGTCAGGCGTCAGGTCGAGTTAAGGTGCTACATCGGCGAAACTAGCGCCGCCAGCATATTTTAATTGATTGCGGCGATTATGATTTGACGACCCGATTGGAACAGTGGTAGTGAACGCTGCCTCTGATACAAGGGTTGCGGGTTCGATCCCCGCACAGTACAAACATTTGTGTGCATGAACATGTTTGTTTGTATTGGTAAGGGTGTTTGCCATGTATTATAAGTATGTATTTACAAAAGAAAAGTATTATATGTATATATTTGTAATCCCACTGTTGATTCTGATATCCGTAACACAGGTGCTTGAGCTACCTATCTCGGAGTCAGATCAATGTATGTGATGTTGTGAAATATTTATTATTTATTTATTTTATTTATGTGACATCATTTAAAAAGTACAATCTTAAAGACTTGGAGGAATGTAATAACGGTTTTTTGAGAGAAACTTATAAAATGATTGAATGATCTGCATAATTGCTAAAAGTGGCCACTTTTATTATTGTTAATTGTCGCGTATCGAAATTATTGTTTTGCGTCTCAAAAATTGATTATTCTTTTCTCCAAGTATTTAAGATTGTACTTTTTAAAATAATCTCTCATAATCGCCACAATTTCAATCTACAGGCGGTGCTAGTGTCACTGATGTAGCACCTTAACCCCCCTGCAAGGCAAAAATAGCACTTGCATCTTAGACATAAGGAAGGTCCTAACTCCAGAGTCTAAAAAAGGTAGCTCTACTGACTTCCTATACATACTTATGACGGGGAATGCCACGCTCCAAGGAATTTTATGTACAGACACATCCGGTTACTAAACAATCTGTCAACATTTCTCAAATGATATTGAACCGAACGTGTTTGACATTAAGGTGAGAATCTAATAAAGAAATATGTCAGTTTTGTTTACTTTGTTGTTTGGCTATATGTATAACCTTAAAGTATTGGAATAAGGTCTAAAAGTGGTCCACCGGGAACTTTGTCGATGTTGTACAGTAGCGTAAACATAGCCCGATACTAGAAAAAAAATATGTTAACTTATCATCATAATCATTTCAGCCAATATACGCCACACAGATCGGTCTTGTGCCGCCCGCGTCAAATGGATTCCCGCTACTTTAACTAGATCGTCGGTTCACCTTGTGGGGGGCCTGTCATGGCTGCGACTTCCTGTAAGTGGTCTCCACTCGAAGAACTTTCCGCCCCAACCGCCGTCTGTTCTCCTCGATATGTGCCCTATTGCCAATAGAGGAATGCAATTATTTGGGTTTCACCTGCAGGATCTCATCATTTCTGATACGATCATGCAAGGAGACTCCTAGCATAAAATTCAGTAAGTTATAGCTAAACTTAATTAATATTTTAATTTAACAAATTAGAAGACAGCAGCAAAAAGGAAGCAGGTTCCGATTGTGTTACAAGTATTTTTTTTTTAAATTCAAAAGTAAAATGTATGAACAAAAAATAATGTGCTACGAATAATAGCCCTAAAAGGGACGTTCCCCTATGGCAAGAGGTTTTGAAGTGGTTGTTCATTAGCAGGAGTGGGTGACAAGGATTCAACCAGGGTGCTGATGTAGATAGTGCACGGATCTCCTCGTGTTCCGCTTATTAGGATCAATAATAAATAAATAGAGCTTGCTTTGATTCCAGTACGGCTACTCATACGTTAAAAACCTTAAGGTGACGGGTAGGGCACACTAGCGACGCTAATCGATTTTGCCTGAGAAGGATCTCGGAGTTATTTGGTCATTTAGCCTAGAAAGATGGACATAATCAGGAACAGCAGATGGTCAGAATAAATGAAAGAAAGAAAGAAAGAAAGAAAAAATTATTATTTTGGACATCACAACACTACATACGAGTACAACATTAGTTACAAAAGAACAAACGAACAAAAAGAAAAACAAAATAGATACAGAAAATATAAACAAAACAAAACAAAGGAAAAACAAAATAATGAGTACTAATAACCAGGCAGTGCAAATAATATATTGTGTGTTGTGACCTCCAACATAAATGGCCCCCACTCAGCCTATGTCATGACCCTGAAAAAGGTCATGACGCTGATTTTCAGTAGGGCCAGCTGAGTGAGTGCCACGGACGTCAGCCTTGTGTACCTAGTGTGTATATAAATGCCCTCGATGTTGGTCACCAAGTTGCAAGGATAGACTTAAATAAAGAATGAAATAAACGCCCGGGGGAGGAATCACGACCCTCATCCATGAGATTTTTTTACACTGCCTACATTGACAATCAATATTTTGTTAGTGTCCTCCATTTTCTGTGCTAGAGGCGATAAACGAGCAAGCGGGTCACTTAATGGTAAGTAATCAACGTCGCCCACGAATATCCGCGAGAGATCGCTAATCTGTTGCCGGCCTTTTAAAAGAGAGTACGCTCTTCTCTTGAAGGTTCCTAAGTGAGTAAGTTTTAACCACTATAACTTCAAATTAAAATATGGAACCCTGAAAACAGGCAAGTGCATGTCGAGCTCGACCACCGAAGGTTCCGTAGATAAATAGATGTAACGCCCAGATCCTAATGAAACATAATTTCCTTCCGCGACAAATCCACACCTGCACGTTTTTGTACGCGAAAAACTGATTCACGGCTAAAGTGGCCGCTTTTGGCGTGAATACATTTTTCGCGTACGCGTTGGACCCAATATTTGTGCATGGTTATTTAATAAAAAGTATAAGTGGTAGCCGAGAGGCTGTAACCCCGAAATTGTTTCAAATAGATCCGGTTTAGTAGCTAAAAATTAAAATTGATTGGCGTCGCTAGTGTGCCCTACCCGTCAGCTTAACTTCTGCAAATGGTTTAAAAAATAAGAAAAGATTGTGTTTATTCAGAAATGGTCTGATTCGAGACTGAATCCGACTGCATTTGCTGCGGTTTATATGCTAATTTCGTTGATGATCAAAATAGTTATAAGCCTTAGGAGAGTAACTGTTATACTCGAGCCAAAGACTCGTGGCATCGGTGTCATATTTGAATGAATGAATGAAAATATTTATTTGGACACATTTTTTTACATCAATTATAGGTATAGCACAGTAAAGTAAAGTATCAGCCTATATACTGTCCCACTGCAGGGCAACGGCCTCCGTCATAGAAATCAAGTCGTCGCTACTATGATGGGATTAGGCTTAATCACCTCGCTTGCCTAATGCGGATTGGTGATCACAATCCCGAGCTATGTTCGAAAAATTCGAAACATACCTTTGCTCGACCCGGGAATTGAACCCAGGACCCCGAAATCACGGCCTGGTAAACCACTAGACCAACCGGGCGATCCATAGCACAGTACGAGTATGTATATCAAGAGTTAAGGAAATGTCTTGTTTATAATGTACCATTAGTCTTATTCTGACGTGTAACTTGACCTGCATATTTAAAATAGATTTCATTCAACAATTTCAAGAATTAGAAGAAATTCCTGACCATGCTCATTAGCAGACCACCATCATTATTCGCCCACCAAGAATGCCCACGTTTTTATTCCGCTACAAATCGCGATGCACTAACTTAATTTACTTCTGCTGAGTCGAGAGTGTCGAGACTCCCGCAATTTCGTTGCGGAGTGAGCATTCAGCATTTCCGCGATTCTTTCGGCTCATAACTAATGCACATAAATTACCATGTAAGAGCACTTAACCGCGAAAATATGCAAAATTACGTGTACGTTGCATCGCAGTAGTGTTGCCCAGGTGCGATTAGTGGTGGAAAAGGATAATTTAAGAACTAAAAATCAAGCAGAGGTTATAGCCAATTGTCTAATTAAGAATCCTCGAACATTTGTATATATGATATCAAATTATAATTCTCTTCTTGTGTTATGTTTTTGTCTTTTATCGCTGTGCTTCTGTGCTATTGTGTCCTGTCGTCTGTGCTCTTTACATGGGCCGCTTTTGTTTTTTGTAGATATGACGTATTTTAACCCCCGATGCAAAAACGACGGGGTGTTATATGTTTGACGTGTCTGTGTGTGTGTGTGTCTGTGTGTCTGTCTATGGCATCGTAGCTCCCGAACAAATGAACCGATTTTAATTTTGTTTTTTGTTTGAAAGATGAATAAAGAGGGAATGTTCTTAGCTACGTTGGATAAAAATCAATCCAAGATGGCCGCCGTCACAAAGATTTGGAATAAAATTCAAATCTTTTTAACACATCTCCCACAATATGGGTATCATATAAAAGGGCTTGAGTAGCAGAATATATTAATTGGGAAAAATTTCAAATCCAAGATGGCCGCCGTCAGAAAATGACGATTAACCTATTTGTTGTTCCAACTGCCTCAATATAGGTACCAAATGAAAGAGCTTTAGTTTTGTGGGGGTTTTTTTAACCTTATAGAAGACCTCAATAAAGATCGAGCATTTGGCAAAATTTGGCAAAATTTTAAATCGACGTCTCTCGTTATACACTTGACATTGGCGGAATCACACGCGCGGCCGTAACCGTGCCCGAGATAACACCGTAAAAAAAGCCACGTTATTCGCAACTAACACACTATGGAACGACACACTGTGCACTGTAAAGAAACAGGCTAACCCCCCTCTTGAATTATTCTATCTTTTCAAAAATTGCATCAAAATCTTTTGCGTAGTTTTATAGATCTAAGCATACATACTTATATATTAACCATAATATTAATTTGTTAATTTAAGTCCTTTTTAGGGTTCCGTACCTCAAAAGGAAAAAACGGAACCCTTATAGGATCACTTTGTTGTCCGTCCGTCCGTCCGTCTGTCGAGACCCTTTTTCTCAGGAACTCGTGGAGGTATGAAGCTGAAATTTATATCAATTACTCAGGTCTACTGTCCCTTGAAGCTGTGAAAAAATCAAACTTCTAAGCCAACGCAATCAAAAGATACAGCCGTTTATGCCGCAAATTTTCGATACTTGCAAGGGAATCAAAACCTACAGGGTGCTTCCCGTAAACTCAGAATCTTGAAATTTGGTACGAAGCAACGTCTTATAGCATAGATAAAGGAAAAATTATGAAAACCATAAATTTTCAGTTAGATCACATAATATTTTTTTTTTTAATAATTTTAAACTTACTACCCATTTCCTCATAAACGCGTAGAGGTATTAAATTGAAATTCATACCAAATACTCAGATGTATAATAGGCTGTAAGCTGTAACAAAATCAAACTTCTATGTCAACGCAATCAAAAGAAACAGCAATTTAAGCTGCATATTTTGAAACTCGCAAGTACTCGCAAGGGAATCAAAACCTAAAGGGTACTTCCAGTCGACCTAGAATCTTGAAATTTGGCATGAAGCAACGTTTTATAGCACACATAAAGGAAAAATTCCGAAAACCTTAAATTTTTAGTTACATTACAAAATATATATTTTTTAATAAATATAAACTTATTACTTTTTTCCTCATGAACGCGTAGAGCTATCAAGTTGAAATTCATATCAAATAATTAGATCTAATTGCCTTTAACCCGTGAAAAAAAAAATTTCTAAGTCAACGAACTTTTTAAACCTTGCAGGTTTGTACGGAACCCTCGGTGCGCGAGTCCGACTCGCACTTGGCCGGTTTTTCTCTTGGTTTCTGCCTAAGATACAGGAAATTCCTAGTTTAGGCAGTAAACTTAAAATTGTTCCTTAAGTTTAAGTAGATTATAAGTCTTTTATGTGCTAAAGATTTTTCAATAAATTTTATTTATTATTATTGTAAACAAATATTATAGTAAATGTAGCTCGCAATAAAATAGTAATTAAGAGGGCGGCCTAAGAAAAAAAAACTTACCGTAAATATAATATAAAACACAATACAACACACATACCAATAATACACACATTTAAATTTAGAAATAAACTAAAATTGTTAAGAGCACATACCTACCTACTATAAATAATACACGTGAAGCAATTATAGCAATTTTTCTTATTGTTATTATAAGGCTAACGTGGGAGAGCTACGCTTCGGCATGAATGGGCCGGCTCGACCGGAGTGATATCAAGGCCTCACAGAAAACCGGCGTGAAGTAGCACTGTGCTGTGTTTCGCTGCGTGAGTGAGAGTACGGGAGGCCCAATCCGGGGGAAAGGGGGGTCTAAAGGTTGGCGGCGCACTTGTGACTCCACCGGTGTCACTGGTGTCCATTGGCGGCGGTTAGTTTACCATCAGGTGATCCGTCTGTTCGCCTGCCACCTATGACATACATAAGTAAGAAATTCTTAGTGTCAGCCTGGAGTCTGGAAGTTGGCGGTCTTGTACCCCCGTGCCTCGAAAGCACGTTATGCCGTTGGTCCTTCGCCCAATCCCTCTCCGGTCGTGTCACGCTGGTGTCCCTTCGGAATATGAGGGTAAGGGAATAGAAAGTGTACTTGTGTTTGCGCACACACTTGAGCACTATAATATATCCTGCGTATGTGGCTGATCGCTAAGATTTGCCGCCGTAGCCGTAATCGGTTGGAGGATATTATGACATAAAAACAAAAATAGCGAAAAATGCATGGAGCCATAATATGTGGCTGTAACTTAATCATATAATACATACTTATTTTATTTATGTATTAGGGTTATAAGTTATATTTTAACATTTACAGTTTCTTTTTTTTTCTTTATTGAATATTGCACCCCCTACCCCTCCTCTACTATCAAATGTCCTTTAACCGAAGGTTGTCTGGTAGAAATCGCTTTCAGCGATAAGACCGCC
>JADPWL010001977.1:0-10189 GCA_019059595.1 Marasmia exigua | reverse complement strand
AGAAAAATCCAGAGGTGCATGCTCGGATCGAATCACGACCCCCCGTGTGGAAGAGTGCGTTCTAAACCACTGAGGACTATCGCTCCATTACTCTTTCAGTACCACTAGGTACTATGTACAGTACACTTCGTCTTCAAGTGCTATTAACGCATTAGGTCAAGAAAAATTACTTTACCATATTGGGTATCCAAAGAAAGGACGGTTAAATTAGTGCGTAACCTTAATCCAAATGGAACAGTAATGAAGTGAAAGAATCTTCAAGATGAGGCTCGCCAGTAATTTGATTCGGGTTAATTTTAATTTAACATGTGAAATATGTACAGTTAAAGAACGGAAAGGTTTGTCAGTTTCAATTGATTCGTTTTGTTTTTTTAATTGATATGAGCACTTATTGCCATTCGAAATTGGTCAAAGTAATACCCGTTGCACAGAAAATATGCTAACTGTTAAATCAGAACAGTTGAGATTTGCTCTGTAGCAACATGGATTCCTTTTGATGTAACGGAGAATTTAAAGTTATTAAGTAAAAAACCTTTCATTGGTTAACTTCTGTACCGATTCACTCTGTTTTTACAAATAAGAAGGCTTATTCTTGGTTTTGAAGTAGCAATCAAATTATTAATAAAAAAATAAAAAAAGAAATTTATTGCATGTCGGTGACGTTTTTAATTCGGAGGTTTACTATGGTCGTCTAGTGTGTCATTCGCGACTAGCTTGATAAAGGGTTAAAAGGTCAAAATCTCTCTGTTTATTGCCAATATTTTTAGAAGACAAAATGTATTGAGACATTTTTTAAAGGTTAGGTGATCATTTTAAACGGTATGTGATATAAAACTGATTCCTGAAAACCTTTTTTAAGCTCTGACCTTGTACGTTCATCTTTCGTCCATAATTTTGCGGTATTTTCTTTTCCATAGATAGTATGCATATATTTTACCAATGGCTTGACGGTGAGGGAATACCTAATGAGGAATTCTATACTTTCGGGATAGTTTCTCATCAAAATATATTTTTTTTGGATACAAAACTTGAATCACACTTAAGATGAGATACAGTTTTTCAACTATGAGACAATGCAGCCTGAATGTACAGGAACATTCACAGTAGCATTGTCACCAATAATTCAATAATCTTATATGATCCCACCTGATAAAGTGCATAAGCATGCCCCCAAATTAGAGTTAATGTTACTCTGTTGCTGCAATTCCCTGGCTGTCTCATGTTTGAACCGGAACATGCAATGCAAAAATTGCTGGAGGTTGAATATCCGAGACATCTGACTACTACCTAGACAAATCTGTAGAGAAGTCCCAAGCGATGCAAGCGATGACTAATATTTTAAGGGTCGGAACTACGTTAGAAATAGGTCGAGGTTAGATTTTAAAAGGCGGCAACACATTAGACATCTCTCTGATTGTGGATGTTATAAGATGACTAGTTTGCTCGTTATGTCGCATCTACAATTAATAACTGGTAGTTATTTTTGGCACTACACTCATTTCAAAACAGTGAAAGAATAACGGTTGATATAACTCATATGTTGAAATTAATTGTCAACGTAACGGAGGGTTCGAGCTAAAAGATAGGGAAGAAGAAAAAGTACAAGGATAGAGGGAAGACGGGCTATATTATAGGCGATATGTACAAGATAGCTCGTCCTAAAGTCTGAATCTAACTTAAAAATAACTAAAACTAGCTATTTACACCGGTACATACACTAAATATATATACAGGTAGAAGTTCAAAGGGGCAACCGTGGTAGGCGGAAACAGGGTGAGCACAGGGAGCGCGCGGTAGGATCAGCGTCGCAGAGGCGGGCTGTAGGGCTCCGCCGAGCGCAGGAGGCAGCAAATGGGGGCGAGTCACAGATACCGCGCACGCCGCAAGCCGCCCGGGTAGGCGCGACGCGGATACGCGCACGAGTGATGGTAGGACGCGCGTAGGTGCAGGGAGGAAACACCTTCCGTTCCCCGCACCGTTAGCTCTAGGGTAAAACGGTATACGGCACTATTATAGCTTGAGTGTCTAGAGCTTCTTCAGAGCTGGGGTGGTAGACTGGTCGTCCTTCCATGTGCGCCTTTATAGTTGCCCATGCGCATTCTATTCTACAAAACATTTAAATTTTAAAATCGTACAATATAGAATATTCTCGAAACATAGCTAAACTCCATAGTTAAATTTGAATAGACAATCGATTAGAAAAATAAAACAGGTAGACACGTCAGCTGTCAGACAAGGTCAGATAGAATCTAATATTTTACAACAATAACTTTAAATTTATTACAGATAAAAAATGTACAAGGAAATTTAAAATGCTAATGACCAAGACAATAATCATAAATGATATACAAGCTCTATAGCAAACGGCAAAACGAAGCTCTATAGTTAACACCAAAGGTAAACTTTCTTTAGAGGTCAGGTATGTAGTATAACGAAGCCCCGTGCAGGCTTGCGTTAAATTCTCCACGACCCCAGGAAAAATTTTCGACTCAGAGAAAAATTTTGATTTAAGGTTAAGAGAATACTAACCTTACTATCAGTCTAACAGTCAACCTACACTTAAACATACCATTCACCAATTCCAAAAACAATTCAAATCCAGTCACTCAACAATCACTCTAAAACATACGAACCAATCACAAAGAGGAGTAGGGTTCATATCAATGACGCAAACTACCATAGGAAGTACCCTATAAGAAGGACTTAGGCTTATTTAGGGAGTTGTCAGCCGCCCGTTCTTAAAACCCTTAGTGTCGATGACCATAGCGACATTAGTCTATCTCAGGTATTCCCTAACAAAGGACACAAATTAAAGGCTTGAATGTACCTTACAAGAAACGCCTCAGTAGTCAAAGAAGCGACTAAGTAGTAAAGTAGATAAGGCACAGAGAGCCCTAAAGTTTAGAATTAAAAGGTCAAGACGCGCCTTTAAAAGAAAAACGTTAAGCAAGTAAGTAGGTACTATAAGAGAGAATACTATAGTAAAGAGAGACGAGATAGTCGCAAAGTATATATAAAAAAATACACGATGAAGTAGACAAAAATCAGTCCAATGTGTGTGCAAATAAATACATATATACCAGTAAAGTCAAACAGTAGGTAGTCATTCTTAAGTCTTTTTACATGCATTACCGCGGCAACGTTGCAGTCCTCAAGAATGTATACAAGAGGTGGACAATTCTCAACGACTTGCATAACATATTTAGTGCTAATTTTGCGCTAAAATATGCACCCAGCATTGCTTAAGGAGTAGTATTTAAGCCACATATATCTCCAACATTGAATTCTTTAAAAGAGTGCCTTTTAAATTGTAAAACGGGCTTAGATTCTTACATGAGATATGTGCAGTGCAACCTGAACTCTATCAAAAATTGACGATAGAGCGCCATATTCTGAATATAAATCACGATGGTTAAAAAGGTAATTTCTTCTAAGCGTAACCCTGAGAATAAAATAGAACCACAAGTAATGAGTTCACACCAAATACTAAAAATGCAGGAGTAAATCAGTACTTCATTTACAGAGTTATCATTGCAAAAAACTGAATCTTAGAATAGGTGAGGGTCAAGACCTATGGTCTTCACCGACCAAAGTGAAGCTAGTGGTAATAATTGTTTTATTTGTAGCGTTCTGTAGTATTGGACCTGAGACAATAGTGAGGAGTGTAGATTATGCGAATTCTATAACGTTCCAAGGAATACTATGGAATTCATGCGATTGAAATGTGGACCCATTATCCATACATATGGTTGAGGTACTCCATGAATAAGAACACTGAATTCTCTAAGTAATGTATAATACTAGTAGTTATAGCTCGTTTCCAAAAGAGAAATAAGTGTATATTGGTGATATTGGACAATATTACAAACGAGAATGTACTGGTTACGTCGCTAGTAGTCATGGCAATGGACTAGTAAGTCCAAAGAAATGCATGAAAAGGTCTAGAACAAATTTTGGGTTTTCCATAGGACCGTAAAGGCGAGGCAAGTGGTTAGAGTGTTATAAGCCAAACAAGTTTCGCAATTGGAAATAATTTAGCTATATCTTTAAACATGCCAGACCAGTAATATAACAATGATATTTTTTTGTATGTTTAAAATAAGCCCAAATGGGCGGATCTGTAGCGGAACCATGAGCATTTCTTATCAAAGATTCTCTTCAGAGGGATAGGGACTTCTTTCCAGATGAATCGTCTGTTAGAATAAGGAGTATTAGTGGGCAAGAAAATAGTTTATTATCCTTAATCGTATAGTTAGGATGACTTTGAGGATCAGTTAAACAATTACGAAAGATTTTATTATAGCGCTCTAAGTCTAAAGACGTGGCTTCATCCGAAGATAACGGAGCACGATACTATGAATGTCCTCGCTATTTTTTAGACAGGAGAAAGTAAGATCAGGGAACAATATATCCTGTTCTCTTTATGTTCAGCGTGAATTAAAGCAAGAAGGCGATCACTGACCAACGAGCGAGTCTACAGAAGGATTTGTTAAATTTGTTTCCCAAAAACACTTAATGCGGCATGATCAGGTCTACAGTAAACGGTTTGCCATGTCAAGATAGCACCGCCAATGTTCTAAGGCAATGATAACAGCTAAGTTTCTCTTTCAGTAGGTAGAGTAGTTTCTTTCATTTTTGTTAAGTGATGCTCATGTAGGCATAACAAAACTTCCTTTGTCGTTAACCGTTTGAGTAAGCATGGCTCCAATGCCAGTGTTAGAATGCATCACAATGCACAGAAAATGCGTTGATCAAAATCAGGCGGAAAGCAAGGGAATTGGGGGTAGTACAAGACTTATTTTAGTTCAGAAAGGAAGAGTTAGCCTCATAAATCCAAGAAAAATTTCGAGAAGTTTAGCAGATGGATGTTAATTTATTAAGGAGGTGCAGCTATAGTACTAATTAGGAATGAACCTACGAACCAAACTACACGTACCCAGAAAAAATTACGCACTTCTTTGCGTGAAGTAGGTACGGGAAAGTCCATAATAGCTGAATTTTGCTAGGATCAGCTCGTAAACCATTAATCGTCCCAAACAACATATCCAAGGTACTTAATCTTTCTTAAAAAAATGACTTTTTCAAAGTTAATGGTAAGTTTAGCGTAAGTTAGTTTCAAGCACTTTAATTAGAAGCCTATGTGTTCTTGGAAGAGGAGCCTATGATAATAATGTCATCAAGGATAACAGAACACTTTGTTTGTCAAATTCAAGGAGTGATAAGTATCCATTAACCTTTCTGCTGTGTAGCAGGTGCATTAGTTAAAACCAAAGGGCATAAGGAATCTGTACATTCCTATACCGGGGGCATAAAAAGGCGGTCTTATCCCGATCGTCTACATGTAAAGGAATCTCCCAGAAAGCGTTAGCGAATCGATTAATCGATAAAATTTAGCGTTTTGATATGGATAGAAAGAGGATACGAAAGGTCAAGTATTTCATTGATAAAGGAAGACATAGCACCCTACGAGTAACTGAGTTGATTTTCTACTATCGACACAAAATCGCATTCGCCATCTTTTAGGCGTAATAAGAACCGGAGACAACCAAGGTCTTCACATTTCTCAATGAACTTCACTCAATCATTTTGTCGCACTTCAGCAATTAGAGCTTTTTTGTTTCTCGGGAGAGAGTCTATAACAACGTTGTGTTTAATAGCAGCGTATCTCCAGTATCGATACGATGGCAACCAGATCAGTACGACAAGTTCACCCTTAGCTTCAAAGGAAATTGCTTAAAACGCGAAATAATATCATCAGCGATAAACCCTTTTCGTCAGGAAGTAAGATTTTGTAAGGTAGGATTGTTTCTCCACAGAGTTGTTAAAGGGGGATGGTTTATTAAGAAGAAAAGGCACACGATAAAAGTTGGGAACCAAATTTAATTCCACCTCAAAAGTCAACACCAAGTATCAAAGGACGGGTTATATTTCAGGAATAACAATGTTTTATAAGTCTAGTTTGGTCGTTAAAGGTAAAAGGAAGAATAAAAATTCCTAAAGATTTAACACGATGCCTACTAGCAGTGCTAACGCAATATAATCAGACTATGGATAACGAAAAGCCCAGTTCAAATTTAAAGTGCGAGTTATTTACTAAAAGAGTCATTGAAACTACCGATATCTAGTAACGCCGTAAACTCACACATTTGAAAATAGAAAAACGTTAATAAAAGGACGGTAAATCTCTTTTCGTTGTAGTAGTTAAACCGAAGAAGTTTCCATAACTTTGCGAAAAAAGTTCTAATTATTTTAACCAATATGACAGTCATCAACATCAAAATTTCTTTTCGTTTATCACAAGTCATATGTTAGTTTTTTGAGTTAGAGGAGACGAAGGTTGAGGTTGGTCAGCTTACATTTCGGGCAATCGAAGCTCTAAAGTCTTTCAAACACATTTAACAGAATAAGAATATTGGTGAGTGCAAGAATTTCAAAGAATGACCTTTATTGACATCGAACGCAACACAAATGCGCCTGAAACTTGGGAGCAATTTCAGATATCGCATGTGCAGAATTTTATTTGCGAAAAAAGTTCGTACGAAAAGGATTAAAGGTTTATTAGATTTATAGAGAATTCATAATTAGGGAGTGGAAAGATGTTCTAGAGTGAAAAGTATGTGAACATATGTTTAGTGTTCGTAAAAGTGTGAATCGTGTTTAGGTTTATAGGATTAATTCAGGAATAAAGAGTATCATTTCAGGTTCTTTAAATTATGTCGCGGTCAATACAGCGCTCAATTGTGGACATACAGAAATTAAAAGAGGCAAATAGAATCAACTTATAATGAGCAAAAAAGAAGTATAAAACAAGGCCGTGTACGAGAAGTATTTGCAGTTCTCCTGCTCAGGTAATTTCTCGCTTAGTCTCGAGAACATTTCAAACATTTTCGAATATAAAACCATAATAGACTCCGATTTACCAATGAGTACGAGATTTATGGCCTGCAGTAGTTTAATGGGACATATCACAGAATGGCCAAGTCCCTTAAAAACAACTCCGGCAAACGCGATCCCAGTAAACGAAAGGGTCAAGACTTGTTGGAATTTAAACCAATAAGAAGCATCGTCCTCACAAAAATGTTGAAGCGAGATTATAAGTATTTGATTATCAGTTTGTTCGTAAGTAAAATCAATCCAATTTCGATAGAAAAGCTTAGACAAGTTGTCCCATCAAAAGTAATTTTTGTAGCTCATTGAGAATAATTTGGGTAAGAGAAAACTATGAAAGGGTGGCAACAGTTAGTTGAGAAATCGGCAAGGGTGAGGTCCAAAGAGGTTGTTACCTGTAAGTCTCAGTCTGGTTTGAAAAAAGCGTCAAAAACGTTCAGTCAAAAGAGTAAACTTCTTGTTTAGTCGTCATAGAGTTCTAGAAGGTTTGAGTCGCTGTCACTTACATCAGTGTCAATTCTGTCAAGTCGAATAAAATACGCTGATTATATAAGTTTCAAGTTTCTTAATATACTGTTCAGATTACCCGATTCGGATCGGTCCAAACAACGAAGATAAATAAAGATTGTAGAAGAAGCTGTGACAATATCGTCACTCAGAGGAAACGGGAGAAGAATCAATAATGTCCTCCGTAGAAAATTTACGAAGCAATTAAAACAATTTGTTTAAAGCGATACAAGATTATCCGCAGGAGTTCGTTCCTAAGTATAAGTTCGTATTCAAGTCCGCCTATTAAGTAAATTACAAGTCTATAAGGACGGCCATTTCTAAGATATTTGTAAGTTTAAAGCAATAAAATATTTCACAATAGTTTTTATTTTATTTTACATTTATTTTAGTGAGAAAAATAGAGGAAGAATAGGGAAAAAGAAATATCTAAGAAGTAAGAGACGTCTAATTAGGAGCCAAAAGGTATGTTATATACAGAAACTTGTGCAAGTTTATTTTGAATTTGAGAACAGGGAGGGATTCTATAAAGTTGGGCGCCAAACGTCACGTAACGGAGGGTTACGGAGCTAAAAGATAGGGGGAAGAAGAAAAGACAAGGATAGAGGGAAGAGGGCTATTAATTATAGGCGATATGTACAAAGATGGCTCGTCCTAAGTCTAAATCTAACTAAAACTAACTTAAAACTCGACTACTTACACCGGTACACTACACTAAATATATATACAAGGTAGAGTTCAAAGTGGGCAACCGTGGTAGGCGGTAATCATGGTGAGCACAGCCAGCGCGCCGTAGGAATCCAGGCGTCGCAAGAGGCGGGCGTAGGGCTCCGCCGACGCAGGGAAGCAGCAATGGGCTCGAGTCACAGATTACGCGCACAGGCCGCATCCGGCCCGCGGGTAGGCGCGACGCGGATACGGCGCACGAGTGCATGGTAGACGCGCGTAGGGCAGGGAGGCAAACACCTTCCTTGCCCCGGCACCGTGCTCTCACGTAAACGTATACCTGGCACTATTATAGCTTAGGTTCTGTACTTCTTCAAGAGCTGGTGGTAGACTGGTCCGTCCTGCCCATGTGCGTTCCTTTTATATTGCCATGCCATTCTATTCTTACAACATTTAATTTTAAATTCGACATATAGAATCTCTCGAAACAAGCTAAACTCCATAGTTTAAATTTGAATAGACAATTCGATAAGAAAATACCAACAGTAGACAACTCAGCTGTCAGACAATGTATAGACATCTAAAATATTTACAACAATAACTTTAAAATTTTATACAGATAAAAAATGTACAAGAACAGTAAATGCTATACGAAACCATAATCATAAATGATATACAGAGCTCTATAGCAAACGAAAACGAAGCTCTATAGTTAACACCAAGTAACTTCTTTATGATAGTTATGTCGTATAACTAAGCCCTGCAGGCTGCGTTACAAATTATAAAAATGTCGTAATCAATTATAAAAAGCTAAAAAAAAACTCCTTGATCTATTAAATAAAAAAAATATATGTATAATCCATCAAATTATTTAATAATTGATGTATCTGCAGTATCAGGGGATTACGGGCCAAATAATTTTGGGATACTCCATTAAAATTTTGCGTTGGTCCATATTAATATCAACATTCAACGCAAGTTTAGCTTTAATACGAGCTTCACAGGGGCGTCCCGGTCACCGAGCAAAATTGTTTAAGGGTTTTAGCTCTAATTGCGATTATAATATAAAGTATATTTTACCGCAAATTATTTTATTTTATGATGACATTTGAAAAAAATGCAAAAAAAAAAAAAAAAAAAAAACCATTTAAGCCTGATAATAGCTAGCATCCACAAACTGAATTAATGAACCTTGCTAACCCTACAACATCACGATTTCACCCACAGGCCATCACAGGTCCATAGCGAAGTCACGCAAGTCGTAAAAGTATAATTTAGGCGTGTTTACAACTTTGTGTAAAAAATATGTTCGTATTAACCGTTTTTTGCGAACGAACCTTGCGGTTGGGAGGTTAATAATAATGTCAGTCCAAACCGTTATTTTGCGGCCAATCCCGACGTCCTAATTTGGGGAAAGTGGGAAAAGTCCGTTTTTGTCAATGCTCCGATATTCTTAGTACTTAGGATTTGAACGCTAAAATTATGTTTGAAGATGACTTACTACTTTTTAATTGAAATATTCTCCTTTTTTAGAATTTCTTTTACGTAAAAACAAGTTCCAATGTAATTAATGGAAAGATTAAATCTAGGTAGTACACACATCTTTACTTTTTTATTGTTTACATCCCAAAAACCTCATTGTTAGGTATCGTGAATAAGTCCGTTTAGCCATGTATAACTAAACTCCTTGGAACTTTTTTAATAGTACAGGGAAGATGGAAGGTCCAACGCTCCCGAGCAGATCACGACCAAAGGTGGACCGAACAGTATCAAGTCTGCTACAAAGTGTTCCTTGACTGAATGTTGCAACGCAGTGCCAATAAACAGAGAAAGATGGAGAAGTCTCGCTAAAGCCCGCTAACCCAACATACAGACAATCATAATCCGAACCACTCGGTCAGGAGTGTACGCTGAGAAGGAAGAGCATGTTAGATCAACAAAAAACGAAAAAAATCAGCTGTTCTATAACGATAAACGAAAAAAATCTAACATGCTAAATGGACTTTATTAACAATACCAGCTGTTTGAGGTTTTGGGGTGTAAACGATAAAAAAATAACGTGTGTATGGTCAGACAGAGCCACCACGCTAAAGTACCAAAATCTGTCTTTTTTTCAATCGACTCACCT
>JADPWL010001975.1:0-25663 GCA_019059595.1 Marasmia exigua | reverse complement strand
AAGTTCCATGGAGGCACCTGCAGCTTCATCCCGTCACAGCGTGTACTGTTCCGCTAACCGAATTCAGTGCCGCTACCGCTGCAGTATGTCCTGGCTGAAGCTGGAGATAACACCCTTTCCGTGTGGTTCAGCTTGTTCGGTAGCGTTGACTACCGAACTGATTACCCTCACCGCTTCGTAGCCAAGTTCCATCACTTCCTTTAGACCTTGACGCCAGACTCTCCTGCTCCTGCCTGTTCCCAATTTGTGGCCTCACAAGGTGTGTGTCCGTCGGGTTTTGGTGCCGATGTACAAGAGGTATAGCAAGGGGTCGCGCCGTAGGGGGGTTTGTCAGGATTCCTCCAATGGGGGGCACCTGCGGCCGTTTGTCTGCTGCGACTTCGCGGCGAACCGCCTCTTGCACTTCCTGCGGGGGAGGCCAGCGGCGTTTGGCTGTTGGGGGGAGCTGCTCCGTGAGGAGGGGGAGGGGGGCTCGAGAAGGCGTGGGGTGGAGTCCTTGGTAAGGACGCGGCGGGCCGAAAGCCAGCTTCCTGACTCAATTCCTGGAGAACCTCATTCTCCTCTCCGTTCCAGCATCTGCTGCTCCAGAAGCCGTGGTACTCTGCTCCTCAGGAGTACTCATCTTCGTCTATTCGTTCCACCAAGTGTCCAGCATTAAATGCACAATATACTTAAATAAAATAAAATATTACCTAATAATAAAATCATAGGATAAATAAAACCAAAGTCCGTTGCTACTTACTAAATCACTCGTTATAGAACACAGTATTCAAAACCACATACGTTTCCGAACGCAATGTCCGAAAACGTCACCTTGACGTCAGCTGTCAATGTCAAATTGACTTGACACTGACCAGACACGTGCTGAAAAACTTGTGAAACTACTGTAACATAGCATGCACGTACAAATCGTCACAGACAACCCCCAAACAGATTACTGGTTTGAAATTTTAATTCGCAAAATGTCAGTGACAACAGGGAATCCACGTGCTACCCAAACACGGTGGTTCGCAACAAAACCAGGAAAAAAACACGTAAGATTTCACTTTTCACTGCACCAATACCCCGCACAAACACGCCAGCTGCACAGATAGCAAACATACACTACAAAGCGGAAAATCAGCCAATATTCCTACTGTAAAAAAAAAATATTACACGGGAGCGTACGCGTTGCACGTCCGTCCGCCAAAGCGAGCCGAACGCGAACCGTAGAAATAATAAAACTGAGTAGAGGGCACTCACTCGGACCCTCACGGGGCACTGCAAATTAAACAAGCACTTGCACTTGCAGACCGTAGAAATAATAAAACTGAGTAGAGGGCACTCACTCGGACCCTCACGGGGCACTGCAAATTAAACAAGCACTTGCACAACATGGGCCTTTCAGATACCAAAATCTGCAGATTCTGTCGCGAGGACGAGGAAACGATTATTTTCGCCCTCGACGAGTGCATTGCGCTACACCGCTGCAGAAGCTGGCACCTAGGAGCACACATGATCTCGGCAGATCAAAAGCTCTCCTATTAGCTCCAATGAGACGCAAGGCTCACTCCATTTCTATCAAATAATAATAAAAATGTTGCTTTTGTGAATTTTAGGCAGTCCATATAGTTTGGGTGGTTGCGCAACCTTCGGCTTATAAAGAGTATTGTACTCGTCATCCGGGAAAATGTCTGTGCTTCTGTGTCAAGGTCCGAATGCGTCGTGTGACTGGCCGTGGGGTTATAGGACACTGGTTTGTACACGCTGCTGTCGGACAACAAATTGCCTATTTTGCAGACATAGTCTTCAGTATTCATTACTACAGTGGCGTTTCCCTTGTCGGCCTTTAGCACTAACATTTTGTCGTTATTACGTAACTTTTTTAGTGATAGACGCTCTTCTGTAGTAATATTACTTTTGGTACAGTTAGTGAAAAACTTAACGAGTTGAAAGATGACTACAGCAGGTTGTACACTCAGTGCTTCGTAATGCTATAGAAGGATTCAATCTTTGTGCTGTCATCTCTTTTATAGGCTGTTTCGTTTTATTCAAGAAAAGGTTGTTTTGTCAGAAATAAATGAACAGTCATTCCAAAAACTTGAAAGCGTTTATATTGGATCACAGGGTAGTGATAACACGCGGTTGTTGGGTGTTCTGGTGATAAAAATGTGTCTAAACGGACCCAAGATCATTTTTAGAAAGGGTTGGTGAACTTCAATTAGCTTATGGTGTTTCGGATGAAAAATTATTTAACTCCTCTGCTTAATTATTTTGTGATCAAGGTTATAGTTGAGGGGAATCCGAACACAAGTATCTCCTTGGAGTGAATAAAAGGATTTGTTGTTGGAAGAGTTTGATCCAATTTACTATGATTATAGGTTATTAGGTGTAATTAGGTCACGCACTCTTTGTGATGTTTATTTATCAGACTTTAATCACCATTACCGGAAGATAAACAGCTGGAAATTCTTGTTCATAATATTATATTATATCTTAATATTTTTTATTCTTAATTATTGCGAGCTTACATTCCACAGTGGACCACTGTATCCTTTTCATGTTAAGTTTTGTGAATTTGGACATCATTAGTGAAGTTTGTCCAAGGACAGTCCTTCATGGCTTAACCACTACACGTACGCGACATTATATAAAACAACTGAGGAGTGAAATCTGCAGGCTCAGCAAAAGGAAACTTTAGACAAGGCTGGCAAGTGCTGTGAAATTGTCCAACAATAAAGCGTTACAGAGAGTAACAGACAAAATGAAATTGCCCGCAAAACTCTATCTAGTTATATTTAAGGTTTAAGCGAAGTTCGCGATCAACTCAAAATATAATCACATTCAAGGAAAAATTCGAGTAGGTTTCTAAAGAAGAGGCACAGGTAAGCCTGCGATGCCCATATGATGCCAGATGAACTAACTACTGAGGCTTCGGCCCCAGTCTAAACTACCCCGAAGATCCTTCCACCTGCACCAGTCAGGAAACCAGACCTCACGCCTAAACATCTCACTACAGTTCCCTCCGTTGAGCGCAACGACCCCATGAGACTAGATTCTATTCTACTGGATGGTATCTCAGGATTTATCCAACGCGCCTCAGAGAGGAGATTTAAACTGGATTACTCCAGTTACATAGAGGATGTTCAGGCGTCGTACAGTTCTGCGGTGACGTACGATCGAGGTCTCAAGAAGCACGTGTCAAGCAGTATGTACCAATACTACTGCGTCGTGCTTTTATGGAAGTGACTATATTATGTGATTTCGAAGAGAGGATCATGGGAACTTGCAATTTTTTTTACATTACATTACTTTTTGATCTGACTGTAACCAGGCATTTTGTAAAATCTAAAATATTTAAGACAGTATTATTTTGGTCTTATTTGGATGTGAATCTGTCAAGTAACGCCATCTATTAGCGTCAACTTTTGTTAATTGGAAAACCGATTAGGTACTTCTGCTGGTAAGCGCTAGAGGGCGCTAAGAAAATATCGTGGTTTAATATTTAGGAAATAATTTGTTCTTCTAATAATTTCTTCTTTCGATGTGTTTCTATTAAATCAAATAATATTAATTACATAGGGTTCAATTCACATTTCTTTATTTTATCTAGTAAAATTTATCAGAAATTGTGAATTGTCTAATCGCAAATGTTTTGAGCGTAGCAACACAACGGATTCGTCGGCTCTTTCTCTCTCCCATGTTCGTGGTTAAGTGTGTGGTTGGTTCTGTCTCGTTCTGGTAGAAGGATTGGGAGGAGCCATCTTGCTTTGGTCTGTCGTCGTACCTGAGGACGGATCTCAAAGGGCGGAGCCCTAAAAATTGTGATTACTGGTGGAAGGATAACGAAGACATCAGCCTCATGAGGAGGATGATATCAAGGATTACCTGAGGGAGTTGAAGGAGCCGCCGGTATGTACCTCGGTGAAAGTTAGCACATGTGGAGAATATCGTGACATAGAATTCTTACTGGAATTTCTTTTACTTTGCAGCAAACACTACTTCTACATGTCAGTACACCCTTGGGAAGAGGCGGGGATTAACCCATATCTACGTAGGATGGAGTTAATCTAGGTAAATATCCACCAGGACCACCTCGTGTCCATGTGATGAGTTAACCTCAATCAGATGTCCTTCCATCGAGTCCAGTCCTAACCTAAAGTCTTTGTCTCAGGGAAGAAATTATTACTGTTCTGTGTTATTCATATCGTTTCACCGTGGCCGAGGGATAATTTCCATGATTTGATCGTTTTCCAGGGAAGGAAGGGACCGCATGGTTTGCAGGCCGTAGCTTGGATGCCTCACCACTGCCAGGGAAAACCCCACAGATAGTCCTGGAGGTACAGTGTCCAAATAGGAATCCGGTCAAGGAAGGAATCCAACAGGAAGGTCAGAATGTTCCTATATTACTTTATAATCTTCGCTGCCAGGGATAACAGCTGCTAGCCAAATTGATATTCGAAATCAAATCATTTAATAATTCAATCGTAATACCATAGTGTTTATTTGGGAATGCGTTAAGGTCTGACGAACGTAACTGCGACCCTGAATTTATATGTTTTAACGAGTCTCATGTGTCTGCCACACATTTATTAGAGGTTTATAAAAACTAAATTAGGCTAGAAGTATAAGTAAAAAGGTATATAGTGTAACAGCATTACGGTGTCATAGACACCTCACTAAGTCTAATCAAATCTTACTTATCAGATAGGATTCAGAAGGTCAATGTCAATGGAACTAACTCTTCTGGCGCCCCTCTAACCATGGGTGTGCCCCAGGGCTCTATATTGGGGCCCTTGCTCTTTTTAATCTATATAATGACCTTCCTTACTATACCATGATCTATGTGAGATAGTGTTATTTGCTGACGATACATCCTTGATTTTTGAGGTTGATAGGCAAAAGAAAAATGTTGACGAAGTAACAGCTGCTAGCCAACTCGATATTCGAAATCAAATCATTAATAATTCAATCGTAATACCATAGTGTTTATTTGGGAATGCGTTAAGGTCTGACGAACGTAACTGCTACCTGAACGTATATGTTTTAACGAGTCTCATGTGTCTACCACACATTTATTTTAGAGGTTAATAAAAGACTCAACGGTAGATTATCTACCTTTTTTAAAAAACCCTTAACGACACCAACGGTAGATATCTACCTTTTTCGTCACCGCGTACTAATCTGTGGTTTAAAGCTGAATTCCGTTATACTTATTAATATTTGTTATTTTTAAACACTAAAGGATGAAATGGAACGTATATTTCTATATTCCATTGCAATAAATCAAGCAAGAATAATTAAAAAATAAATGTTGAAGTTGATGGTTTTGTTCAATGACAAACGTCAAAGTGCTTTCGCAGAAAAGTGTTGAGTTTTGTGTCAAATATTTAGATTTGGAAGGTAAGGTATTATTTTTGACATAGTTTATCTAATAAATAAGGTAGGGAAAAGTAATATCATCATAACATTCGATATTATCATGTTTTTATTAAATTTCTTTACGGCATGTCTACCGGTAATGGGGGTGCATCAATTTTCTTACTTAAAATTACTAATTATTACGTGTTAAAACGTGATTATCGAACTGCTCGAATATAAAATATTTATCCAGGAACTGTTTTAGACCAATAAATAAATAGAAAAAAGTATTATATTTTGTATATTATGTTTACAAAAGGTAACTTGTTGTTTCAAGACGATCATGAAGACGAAACGGAAAGAGAGGAACATAGCAGGAACTACGGAAGCGACTGTCGAAGAAGATGAGCCTCCAACCAACCCACCAGCAACTGTGCAGTGGTAGAAAGACCTTCCGCCGGAGGTAGTGGAGGTCATAAACTGCAGGGACCGGCAAAGGGAAGTTTATACGGGGAAAAGTGGACCCACGATTTCCTTAGATGCCATGACTCCATGGGACGTCTTCGAAACAATTTGGGACAGAGGACATTCTGTCCCTAATTGTTTCGGAGACAAACCGATATGCGGAGGACCTAAACAAATTCTACATTTAAAAAATGGGTTCCAGTAACGGTGGAGGAAATGTGGACCTTTTTTGCCATTATAATGGTTCAAAGCACCATCCCAATACCCGTAGAGGAAGAGTACTGGAGGCCTCGGTACCCATACCTAAAAAATTGGGGCAATTCGCAGACTTGATGAGTTTTCAGTCGGTTCAAATTAATTAAAAAGTGCCTACATATTGTAAATAACATGACATTTTCCACAGGTACCACCAATAAGATGGCAAAATTCAGCCCATAATCGACCACTTGAATAACAAGTTTAGCTCTTTATACCTACCGGAGCAAGAAATTGCAATAGACGAGTCTCTTTTGCTTTGGAAAGGGAGACTTTCATTTGCCCAGCTAATTAACACCAAAGCTGCTCGGGTAGGTATAAAAAGCTACGAGCTTGTGAGTCAAGAACGGGTTACCTGTGGAAAGGAACCGACTGAAACTGACGAAGTCGCGAATCGTTGGAGGCTGAGGGGGCAACTTCCAAACTTGTGTATTCTTTGGTCCGTCCACTGCTCCCACCTTGGCCATACCCTGGTGATGGACAACTTCTATAATAGTCCTTTGTTGTCTCGTACCCTAAAGGCGGCAAAAACGGACACCATGGGAACCCTGCGAGTGAATAGGGGAATTTGTGCCAGATTTTTAAAAAAATAAAAATAAGACCAATTTGCGCACGGGAGAAGTGGCCTTTAGCCAGACGTCGGACCTGTCCATAGTCGTCTGGAAGGACGCCAGCGTAGTGTCCTTAATCTCCAAATTTCATAAAGCGGAGGTGGGGGGGAAGGAAAAATATGGCTATTACAAGTATAAACCCAAGGTTGTACTTGATTATAACCTTGCCATGGGGGGGGGTCGACAAGAAGGATCAGTTACTGCAGGCCTTTCCATTGGAAAGGATACGTACTCAAGTGTGGTACAAAAACTTTTCAGGCGGCTACTGAATGTATCAATTCATAACGCACACGTTATGTTTTGTCATAAGACAAAAGTTTCCGCCAGGAATTTTCGGACCAAAGTTAGCCGATGAAGTAATTCAAAGGTTTCGACCTATTGCTCCGCGAGCTATCGCAGCAACACCGATGCACTTTCCGGCAAGACTGGGAAGACAAGGTCACGCTGTAAATTGTGTGCCATGAATGGCAAAGATGTGTCCACCGTCTGGATGTGTGAAGACTGCAATGTAAACCTTTGCATGCCTAGTTGCTTTAAAGAGGCACACATGCGTCGTCTCTTTTATTAGTATTTTATCAAGTAAAATCAGCCACTTACGCAGGATATATTATAGTAATAATATATCCTGCGTAGCTGATCGTTGATATGGCCGCCATAGCCGTATCGGAGGATATTTATATTTATGGCTCTACCCGAAGACATTCACGGAGGAGACTGAAACCATAGAACACCTTTAATGTGAAATCACTAACCAGAGGCAGAATGTGCCTCTAGGTAACTCTTATCCTAAACAAGAAGACTACAAGCACTTCAATTCGAAAGACATCGTGACGCTGATGAAACGAATTTTTCGTAAGTAGGAGCGCAAAAGATAGGGGGGGTACAAAAGATCCCTTAGGGTCGACCTTGCCCCATGAAAATGGCCACTAACAGATGAGAAACGTCTGTCAATCTGTCGTCTGATCCCAAGACTCATACTCACAGGGCTACCTACAAGCCATGAGGTAGTAGATGACAGTAGCACCGTCTGTCGTCTGATCCCAAGACTCACACTCGCAGGGCTACCTACAAGCCATGAGGTAGTAGATGACAGTAGCACCGTCTGTCGTCTGATCCAAGACTCACACTCGCAGGGCTACCTACAAGCCATGAGGTAGTGGATGACAGTAAGCACCGTTCTGTCGTCTGATCCCAAGACTCGCACTCGCCAGGGCTACCTACAAGCCATGAGGTAGTAGATGACAGTAGCACCGTCTGTCGTCTGATCCCAATGACTCACACTCGCAAGGCTACGTACAAGCCATTGAGGTAGTGGATGACAGTAGCGCCATCTGTCGTCTGTTCCCAAGACTCACATACTCGCAGGGGCTACCCACAAGCCATGAGGTATTGGATGACAGTGGCACCGTCCTGTATCGTCTGTCGTTATGAACAAATAACACAATCTTATCGAGCTGTAAACGCCATACCCTAACTCTTAAATTTGGTGCAGGTACACACGCCGTCACGTCGAGTTACCCTATTGACCTTTGGACTGTTCTTCTTATGTCTGGGGCACAAGTACTTTTTTCCACTGCAGAAGGGTAACTTGATCTGACGCTGGACTGTACGGTAAAAGTATATCAGGGGGGGGGGGGGGGGGAGGGGGGGGGAGGGGGGGGGGGGGATGCTACATAAGTATACCTAAGTAGCGGGGGTTAGAGCTGGCAGCGCACTTGTGACGTCCACTGGTGGTTTACAGATGTCCATGGCGGCAGTCATCACTTAGCATCAGGTGATCCTGCACGCTCGTCTGCCCTATATGACATAAAAAAAATGTTGTACAAAATATGTTAACGAAAACATATCTCTGGGTGGGAATCAGATGCCACACCCGTTAGCGCAGTTTAGAATGGTCATATCGAGCCGGTCATAATCCCGCGTGTCTGCACTCGGCTTATAGGTCACGCGCAAAACAGGCAAATCACCTGCTTTTGATATTGCATTACTTCTTGATTGATTATTAAATTGGTAGATATGTTGTGTAATACATCATTGGAAAGGCCTTTTCTTGTGGTATACAATAAAAAAAATGTTTTTTGTTTACATTTGATTTTATCAGTGAAAACACGTCACAAAGGTACAACATTGATACGCAAAAATCGTTACATGTATTTGTAAATCCTTATTTTTCTGTGTGGGCTCTAGCTATACTCGTGAAATTATTTTTTTATGATACGTTTATGAAACGTAGCTTTGAGCTAGTACTTGTATTTCGACTTGATGTTCAATATAATAATTTTAAAAAAATATTAACTTTTATAATAATATTGCCGACGGCGAACAATTTTGTGCAGTTTTTTAAACTACTACCATTAAAAAATTATATGCTAAATATGATTGTTTTATTTTTATCCATACGCAGCCTGAGCCAATTTACTCTTTAGATTAATAAATTAAGTACCTTATCGATCTAGATTTTATAATATAAAACGTTAAAGTTAAAATTCGCCCATTTGTCTTCAACTCGCATGTTTAAAGTTCAATAGAAGTGTTGAATTACAATATAATGAAAACCCAACAAACACAGTCTGAAAGCGTCATTCATTCGCTCTAACAAAAACAACACTTGAGCCCAGCCCGATAAGCGCGCCAGGTCGTAAAAATTGTTTTTGTTAGCATCGGTCGCCCCGCCCGGCCCCCGCTGCGATGGCATGTCCACTACCCTTTTTTTTCGCGCGTTTTAGGCCTTGAGCGGTTATAATCTTCGCTGCCAGGGATAACAGCTGCTAGCCAAATTGATATTCGAAATCAAATCATTTAATAATTCAATCGTAATACCATAGTGTTTATTTGGGAATGCGTTAAGGTCTGACGAACGTAACTGCGACCCTGAATTTATATGTTTTAACGAGTCTCATGTGTCTGCCACACATTTATTAGAGGTTTATAAAAACTAAATTAGGCTAGAAGTATAAGTAAAAAGGTATATAGTGTAACAGCATTACGGTGTCATAGACACCTCACTAAGTCTAATCAAATCTTACTTATCAGATAGGATTCAGAAGGTCAATGTCAATGGAACTAACTCTTCTGGCGCCCCTCTAACCATGGGTGTGCCCCAGGGCTCTATATTGGGGCCCTTGCTCTTTTTAATCTATATAAATGACCTTCCTTACTATACCAATGATCTATGTGAGATAGTGTTATTTGCTGACGATACATCCTTGATTTTTGAGGTTGATAGGCAAAAGAAAAATGTTGACGAAGTAACAGCTGCTAGCCAACTCGATATTCGAAATCAAATCATTTAATAATTCAATCGTAATACCATAGTGTTTATTTGGG
The DNA here is from genome assembly GCA_019059595.1 of Marasmia exigua. NCBI lineage: Eukaryota > Metazoa > Arthropoda > Insecta > Lepidoptera > Crambidae > Marasmia > Marasmia exigua. Next base: position 15,665 of record JADPWL010001975.1, on the reverse strand, counting down.
AATGCGTTAAGGTCTGACGAACGTAACTGCTACCCTGAACGTATATGTTTTAACGAGTCTCATGTGTCTACCACACATTTATTTTAGAGGTTAATAAAAGACTCAACGGTAGATATCTACCTTTTTTTAAAAACCCTTAACGACACCAACGGTAGATATCTACCTTTTTCGTCACCGCGTACTAATCTGTGGTTTAAAGCTGAATTCCGTTATACTTATTAATATTTGTTATTTTTAAACACTAAAGGATGAAATGGAACGTATATTTCTATATTCCATTGCAATAAATCAAGCAAGAATAATTAAAAAATAAATGTTGAAGTTGATGGTTTTGTTCAATGACAAACGTCAAAGTGCTTTCGCAGAAAAGTGTTGAGTTTTGTGTCAAATATTTAGATTTGGAAGGTAAGGTATTATTTTTGACATAGTTTATCTAATAAATAAGGTAAGGGAAAAGTAATATCATCATAACATTCGATATTATCATGTTTTTATTAAATTTCTTTACGGCATGTCTACCGGTAATGGGGGTGCATCAATTTTCTTACTTAAAATTACTAATTATTACGTGTTAAAACGTGATTATCGAACTGCTCGAATATAAAATATTTATCCAGGAACTGTTTTAGACCAATAAATAAATAGAAAAAAGTATTATTATTTTGTATATTATGTTTACAAAAGGTAACTTGTTGTTTCAAGACGATCATGAAGACGAAACGGAAAGAGAGGAACATAGCAGGAACTACGGAAGCGATGTCGAAGAAGATGAGCCTCCAACCAACCCACCAGCAACTGTGCAGTGGTAGAAGACCTTCCGCCGGAGGTAGTGGAGGTCATAAACTGCAGGGACCGGCAAAGGGAAGTTTATACGGGGAAAAGTGGACCCACGATTTCCTTAGATGCCATGACTCCATGGGACGTCTTCGAAACAATTTGGGACAGAGACATTCTGTCCCTAATTGTTTCGGAGACAAACCGATATGCGGAGGACCTAAACAAAATTCTACATTTAAAAAATGGGTTCCAGTAACGGTGGAGGAAATGTGGACCTTTTTTGCCATTATAATGGTTCAAAGCACCATCCCAATACCCGTAGAGGAAGAGTACTGGAGGCCTCGGTACCCATACCTAAAAATTGGGCAATTCGCAGACTTGATGAGTTTCAGTCGGTTCAAATTAATTAAAAAGTGCCTACATATTGTAAATAACATGACATTTTCCACAGGTACCACCAATAAGATGGCAAAAATTCAGCCCATAATCGACCACTTGAATAACAAGTTTAGCTCTTTATACCTACCGGAGCAAGAAATTGCAATAGACGAGTCTCTTTTGCTTTGGAAAGGGAGACTTTCATTTGCCCAGCTAATTAACACCAAAGCTGCTCGGGTAGGTATAAAAAGCTACGAGCTTGTGAGTCAAGAACGGGTTACCTGTGGAAAGGAACCGACTGAAACTGACGAAGTTCGCGAATCGTTGGAGGCTGAGGGGGCAACTTCCAAACTTGTGTATTCTTTGGTCCGTCCACTGCTCCACCTTGGCCATACCCTGGTGATGGACAACTTCTATAATAGTCCTTTGTTGTCTCGTACCCTAAAGGCGGCAAAAACGGACACCATGGGAACCCTGCGAGTGAATAGGGAATTTGTGCCAGATTTTTAAAAAAATAAAAATAAGACCAATTTGCGCACGGGAGAAGTGGCCTTTAGCCAGACGTCGGACCTGTCCATAGTCGTCTGGAAGGACGCCAGCGTAGTGTCCTTAATCTCCAAATTTCATAAAGCGGAGGTGGGGGGGAAGGAAAAATATGGCTATTACAAGTATAAACCCAAGGTTGTACTTGATTATAACCTTGCCATGGGGGGGGGTCGACAAGAAGGATCAGTTACTGCAGGCCTTTCCATTGGAAAGGATACGTACTCAAGTGTGGTACAAAAAACTTTTCAGGCGGCTACTGAATGTATCAATTCATAACGCACACGTTATGTTTTGTCATAAGACAAAAGTTTCCGCCAGGAATTTTCGGACCAAGTTAGCCGATGAAGTAATTCAAAGGTTTCGACCTATTGCTCCGCGAGCTATCGCAGCAACACCGATGCACTTTCCGGCCAAGACTGGGAAGACAAGGTCACGCTGTAAATTGTGTGCCATGAATGGCAAAGATGTGTCCACCGTCTGGATGTGTGAAGACTGCAATGTAAACCTTTGCATGCCTAGTTGCTTTAAAGAGGCACACATGCGTCGTCTCTTTTATTAGTATTTTATCAAGTAAAATCAGCCACTTACGCAGGATATATTATAGTAATAATATATCCTGCGTAGCTGATCGTTGATATTGGCCGCCATAGCCGTAATCGGAGGATATTTATATTATGGCTCTACCCGAAGACATTCACGGAGGAGACTGAAACCATAGAACACCTTTAATGTGAAATCACTAACCAGAGGCAGAATGTGCCTTCTAGGTAACTCTTATCCTAAACAAGAAGACTACAAGCACTTCAATTCGAAAGACATCGTGACGCTGATGAAACGAATTTTTCGTAAGTAGGAGCGCAAAAGATAGGGGGGGTACAAAAGATCCCTTAGGGTCGACCTGCCCCATGAAAATGGCCACTAACAGATGAGAAACGTCTGTCAATCTGTCGTCTGATCCCAAGACTCATACTCACAGGGCTACCTACAAGCCATGAGGTAGTAGATGACAGTAGCACCGTCTGTCGTCTGATCCCAAGACTCACACTCGCAGGGCTACCTACAAGCCATGAGGTAGTAGATGACAGTAGCACCGTCTGTCGTCTGATCCCAAGACTCACACTCGCAGGGCTACCTACAAGCCATGAGGTAGTGGATGACAGTAGCACCGTCTGTCGTCTGATCCCAAGACTCGCACTCGCAGGGCTACCTACAAGCCATGAGGTAGTAGATGACAGTAGCACCGTCTGTCGTCTGATCCCAAGACTCACACTCGCAAGGCTACGTACAAGCCATGAGGTAGTGGATGACAGTAGCGCCATCTGTCGTCTGTTCCCAAGACTCACATACTCGCAGGGCTACCCACAAGCCATGAGGTATTGGATGACAGTGGCACCGTCTGTCGTCTGTCGTTATGAACAAATAACACAATCTTATCGAGCTGTAAACGCCATACCCTAACTCTTAAATTTTGGTGCAGGTACACACGCCGTCACGTCGAGTTACCCTTATTGACCTTTGGACTGTTCTTATGTCTGGGGCACAAGTACTTTTTTTCCACTGCAGAAGGGTAACTTGATCTGACGCTGACTGTACGTAAAATTATTATCAGGGGGGGGGGGGGGAGGGGGGGAGGGGGGGGGGGGATGCTACATAAGTATACTAAGTAGCGGGGGTTAGAGCTGGCAGCGCACTTGTGACTCCACTGGTGTTACAGATGTCCATGGCGGCAGTCATCACTTAGCATCAGGTGATCCTGCCGCTCGTCTGCCCTATATGACATAAAAAAATGTTGTACAAAATATGTTAACGAAAACATATTCTCTGGGTGGGAATCAGATCCACACCCTTTAGCGCAGTTAGAATGGTCATATCGAGCCGGTCATAATCCCGCGTGTCTGCACTCGGCTTTATAGGTCACGCGCAAACAGGCAAATCACTGCTTTTGATATTGCATTACTTCTTGATTGATTATTAAATTGGTAGATATGTTGTGTAATACATCATTGGAAAGGCCTTTTCTTGTGGTATACAATAAAAAAAATGTTTTTTGTTTACATTTGATTTTATCAGTGAAAACACGTCACAAAGGTACAACATTGATACGCAAAAATCGTTACATGTATTTGTAAATCCTTATTTTTCTGTGTGGGCTCTAGCTATACTCGTGAAATTATTTTTTATGATACGTTATGAACGTAGCTTTGAGCTAGTACTTGTATTTCGACTTGATGTTCAATATAATAATTTTAAAAAAATATTAACTTTTATAATAATATTGCCGACGGCGAACAATTTTGTGCAGTTTTTTAAACTACTACCATTAAAAAATTATATGCTAAATATGATTGTTTTATTTTTATCCATACGCAGCCTGAGCCAATTTACTCTTTAGATTAATAAATTAAGTACCTTATCGATCTAGATTTTATAATATAAAACGTTAAAGTTAAAATTCGCCCATTTGTCTTCAACTCGCATGTTTAAAGTTCAATAGAAGTGTTGAATTACAATATAATGAAACCCAACAAACACAGTCTGAAAGCGTCATTCATTCGCTCTAACAAAAACAACACTTGAGCCCAGCCCGATAAGCGCGCCAGGTCGTAAAAATTGTTTTTGTTAGCATCGGTCGCCCCGCCCGGCCCCCGCTGCCGATGGCATGTCCACTACCCTTTTTTTTCGCGCGTTTTAGGCCTTGAGCGGTTATAATCTTCGCTGCCAGGGATAACAGCTGCTAGCCAAATTGATATTCGAAATCAAATCATTTAATAATTCAATCCTAATACCATAGTGTTTATTTGGGAAAGCGTTAAGGTCTGACGAACGTAACTGCGACCCTGAATTTATATGTTTTACGAGTCTCATGTGTCTGCCACACATTTATTAGAGGTTTATAAAAACTAAATTAGGCTAGAAGTATAAGTAAAAAGGTATATAGTGTAACATAATTATAAAGTTATTAATAAATAAATAAATAGCATGTAAAACTTATATATCTAGTTTCTTTTATTATAGGTACTTTCTGTACATCCATTTGGCAGAAAGTATGTATAACAAACCCTTATTAGTAGTAAATATCAGCTTCCTAAATTTTCTGTAGGCTAACTTAGGGTTTTACTTGAGACCTAGGTATCCAGCCTTACAGTGACACCCTTGTATTATTACAATTCTTTCTGTAAGAAGAACCAGTCTTACAGGCTGAAAAACGCAGAACAGCCGCGGATCAGGCTCGGGGAGTCTCGGTCCTCGAAGAGGAGGACGAGCGCCATCTGACGCCCCAGGAACCCCCCGCTCACACTGACCATCGTCACAGCCCTCTCCCCGGCACAGGCCTCTCCCACAACAACCCCTCAAATGACGGCAGCTCCCGCCCCCGAAGGGCCTTTCTCAACAACTAGGAGAAATTGTTGACAAGGCAATTCTACACTGGTGGACAGAAAAATTAGGAAATTGTACAATTAAGTTTCTGTAATGCCTAGATTTTAAAGTTGTGTTTTTTTTTTGTGCAATAAAGTATATCTATCTATCTATCTATCAGGCCACCCCTGTTTTTCCGTTTTATTACTTAATTACGTTTTGTTTTAAAATTGTAATAAATTGTACGTTTCTGAACGTCCTTTTGTAATCTTAAAAGAGGGTCTTTCGACAAAGCTATAATGTGTAATTTGTCTAATGTCAGATACAATTTTTATAGGTCCTACACCCATTTGTACCCTTGACGCTTAATGCACTCTTACAAGTACGCTGATGTTATTTGTTGTTACCGTCTAACGTTTATTGAAACCCAAACACACTGCCACTCCATATTCCCGAATAAACATGGCGACCTACCTACCTAAGTGAAGCGGAAGTAGTGCGAATTGTAACATTAATACAAACTGGAATGAGCCAGCGAAATGTGCTCGTACATGTGAAGTGAGCCGATCAACTGTCCAATATGTGTACATAAGGTTTCTGGAGAACGGTGGCTATATCAGAAGATCTGGATCAGGACGCATAAAGAAGACTTCTGAAAGGGATGATCGATTTATAGTGTCAGCAAGCCTCAGAAATCGTCATCGTTCTGGAGTAGAATTGCAGCATATGCTCAAAGACGTCCGTGGAGTTAACGTAAGTGATAGGACAGTCAGGAGACGTCTTAAAGAACGTGATTTAAAACTATACAGACCTGCAACAGGTCCTAAACTTACTACTGCTCCTCACAAGGTAGCACGATTAAATTTGGCCCGTGAACACCGTGAATGGACTTTGGCACAATGGGGTCAAGTACTCTTTTTTGACGAGTCCTGTATGTATCTTCATGGTGCTGACGGTCGTATAAGAGTATACCGTAGACCGGGAGAACGATATGCACAATGTGCCATATCCGAAAAAGTAAGCTTAGGAGGTGGGTCCGTTTTGTTCTGGGCAGGCATTAGCTTAGAAGCCCGTACAGAGCTGGTTATCATAGAAATACAAATACAAATCATTTATTGCATGTCACATGAAAATAGGTTGTTACAAATATGGATAGATACAATGTGACGCCCTGTAAGGGCATAGCAACATAACAAAGGGCCCACTAAGTTCCTGCGTCCTACGTAAATTATAGAATATTATTAACAATAACAATATTTAAATTCTACATACACATACAATTCTAAATTAACAATGAAATCGCTTTTTCTATTCTAATCTATTCTATTTTTATGACATTAAATAATAATTGTAATTGAGAATTGAACTGTATAGCTTAAATTTATTAATTGATTTATTTATAATAGATTACTTTATTTTATCATTGAAAAATTCCTGTATATTATAATAGCATTTTTTAATTAAGAATGTCTTTAAATTTTTTATAAAAAGTGGAAGATTATTTATATTTTTTATGTCATTTGGTATATGATTATATATTTTAATTAACATGCTATGAGGGCTTGTCGAGTTTAGTTTTAGTGTTGAAAAAGGGATTTTTAGTTTATTCTGATACCTATTGTTTCTTCTCATTCTTTTCTCAGGTGAATATAGGGTTTGGTTATTTTTAATAAACTTGCATGATTCCATAATGTAAATAGAAGTGAGAGTTAAAATCTGATGTTTAATAAAGTGGGATCTCTGGGAGAAAGAGGAACTGTAACTGCTGCATCGTATATCATAGACATTCTTGAGGAGCATGTTGTGCCATATTCAGGATTTATCGGTCCAGATTTTAAATTAATGCACGATAATGCGCGCCCTCACACTGCAATGTGCGTTAGAGATTATTTACAAGAAGTAGGGATACAGGTTCTGGAGTGGCCAGCACGAAGTTCAGACCTTAATCCAATAGAGCACTTGTGGGACGAACTCAAACGGGGAGTAAGACGACGAGAATCAGCTCCAGAGAACTTGCAACAGCTGAAATCGGCTCTACTTGAAGAATGGGATGACATACCCCAATTTACCATTAAAAATTTAATTAAATCCATGAATAAAAGAATGGTATGTGTTATCAAAGCCAGAGGAGGAAATACCTAATTAAATTAAGTTTCATTGCAGCAAAATCATTTTAACTTTTTTTGCCGGTACTAACTTGTGTGAATTTCTTCTCATTTGCATTTTTTGTGTATTGTTAATTAATTAAAGTTAATTAATGTGAAAATACGTTATTTCCGTTACTTATCAACCAACAATTAATTTAAAAAATATTCTAATGGTCATTATCTTCCAACACAACTACTAAGAATAGGCCACCCTCACTCTTACCGAGGTGTCGAAAAAGGCGACTAAGGTAAAGCTGCTGGCATGATCATCAGCACCCAGAGAAGGAAAACTCTGCATTTATATCTAAACCCTCGCCAACCCGTCTGCCAAGCGTGGTGAGTATAGCAATTACCCCTCATGTGATTGAGTGAGGCCCGTGCCAAAGCAGTGGAGACTTAAATGGGCTGACGATGACAACTACTACATCCGATTTACTAGGTGGCCTAATTTTTTTGGTCCACCAGTTTATTTGCAATTACACGCCCAGCTTACTGACCAGGGGACGTATTACAACCTGTATAAAACCCAGTTTATTTTTCCAGGCAATTCAGTTCACGGCCGTAAACTACTGCCTTGTTCTATTTCCTATTATGACGAACGCTATTCTGACTGGAATCTTAATGGATTGTGGTCTATGGCTGGATTGCACTGTCTTGAAAGATAGCGTTCAAAAACAACAAAAGAATGGTATTTACGGTTTTTCAATGCAGAATGAAATTATTGTTTCTGAACAAAATTAATGTAATGTTATGACCAAAATTAATGTAATCGCATTGCGTCTCGTTCGTGGTAAACTAGTTGTTCCAGTAGTAAGTATCTACATATTTCATGAAAAGATGGCGCGTTTTCGCCGCCTTCTGAAGGAGCATTCATTCAGTGTACGTACACACCTAATAATAAGTACAGTTTTATTTTTTTATTTTTTTTTTGAATGACTGCTATTAAGAATTTGTCTTTTTGTTTAACTTTTAATTCCTGAAGTGCGAGTTTCTCATTCAACATTATTTGTATTACCTAGTAGAGGAAACTAATTAAGCTAGTGAGTTACTTATATTTAATAAGGCTTGTTTTTCTTCTTTGACAAAGTGTTGGTTGTGTTACGGAATCGATTGAATTTGTACAAAATGCGTCCTAAGTCGAGTGCAGTTTGGTCGTTTTTTGATGAAATGACCGATTCCGCAAAATGTAAACAGTGTGGTAAAAGCTTTTCAAGGAAAGGAGGTGGGACTACATCGCTAAAACTTCACCTTAAATCACAACATAGTGATAAGTACGAAGAACTTTTGCTACTGGAAAAAGGTAACCAACAAAATAACCTACAAACAGCCAAGCAGCTGACACCTTTACAAGAGTGTAAAAAACAGTTGACACTCAAAGATTCGTTAAAAAACAAAGGTGCCTGGGATGAAACTAATACCAAACAAAAAGAAATTGATAAATTAGTGGCTGAAGTGATAGCGTTACAAAACTTGCCATTTCATTTTGTAGAAGGTGTGGGATTTCAAAGATTAGTGCAGGCAGCCTTACCACGTTATAATCTTAGAGGTCGGCAGTACTTTACTAATTTACTGTGCAACAACAAAATGATGTTAAAGATTCTGGACTTATTGAAACAATTTGAGAAGTTATCATTTACTACAGATGTGTGGTCCGAGCCCAGCGCAAATGTCTCGTTACTTAGTCTTACTGCTCATGGCATCACGAATAATTATGAAAGAGTTTCTATAATACTCAAGTGTGAACAATTAGAGGGTCGGCACACAGGTGAAATTATAGCGAATAATTTAAACAATATTTTGCAAGATTGGGGCTTAAGCAATGAATCAGTTCATTGTATTTTACGCGACAAAGGATCGAATATGATAAAAGCTATGAGAACGGCCAATTTCCCAGATGCAAAAATTCATCAACTTCAATTATGTGTTAGGTCAGCAATGGAAACCAAAGAATTTATCTCGCCAGTGATTACAAAGTGCAAAAAAAATGCTACTCACTTCCATCACTAATTGCTCAAAATGAATTAAAACAAATTCAAACAGAAAGACTGAACCAAACAGAGTTATGTATCGTTCAGGATTGTTCTACAAGGTAAGATATTTCTATTTTAAACTTAAATAATTTTATATAAATGTTTTTTTTTTCTTCTGTACGTTGTTTAATTTCACATATGTTTTATTTATTCACAGATGGAATTCGACTTATTATATGATGGATAGAATATTGAAATTAAAAGACTCCTTGATACTGTATTCGGGCGCGCATACTATACCGATTCCTACTGCTGATGAATGGCTCGACTTGGAAAAGTGTATTGCAATATTAAAGCCATTCGAAGAAATTACACAGGAGTTAAGTAGTGCAACTGCGACAATAGCTTCAGTAATTCCTTTAGTCTATACTCTTAAAAACACATTAGAAACAGAAAAGACTAAACAAGACACATCAGAAAACTTTAAATTAATGATTACAAATATGGTCCATAATATCAGCGTCAGATTTCAGGACATTGAGAATAATAAAATATATACAATAGCTACTTATCTAGATCCACGCTACAAGCTCACGTTTTTCACTGAAATTACTAAGGAACAAGTACAGACAAAGATTCTAGGAATCCTTGGGTGTTCAAGAACTTCTCATGATGAAGGTCCTTCTTCACCAAAGAGATCACGGACTCAGCTGCCATCAACAAGTTCATACATTCAATCTTGTCTAGCTGAAATATTAAGCGCAAGTGACGAAGAAGAGCACGTAGGTGGTGATGAGGATGATACAGTACCCAATCAATTAATTGTCAAAAAAGCATTGCTAAATGAATACAATAGAGAGAAAAGATTGACACTCAGTGAAAATCCACTTTTATGGTGGAAAATGCATACGAATACGAAGTACAACAGTTTAAGTGCTTTAGTCAGACAGTACCTCTCTCCGCCGCCTGGCAGTGTACCGAGTGAACAGCTTTTCAGTGCTGCTGGGTTAATTTATGATCCTTTAAGAAATAGACTTTCTGGTGATAAGGCTGCGAAATTACTTTTTGTCAAGTATAATTTACCTTTGATAAAATTTGATTATTGAAAATGTTTAATGTTATTATAAATTAATGTAAGACAATGTATGATTAAGTTCAGAATAAAAAAGGAAGATATGATTGTTATGTTTGCACAAATTATAAAAAAGGAAGCTATGATTGTTATGTTCGACTTAAATTATAGTGATAAAATTAGAGAAAAACACTGTTGAAGATTGAAATGTTTACTTGTCAAACAAGATGAAAGGAAGGAAGAAGTGACAATAGAAAAGTAAAAAGTCTAGATACAAAATAGTAAATGGAATATCAATTAAACTAATAGAAATATAGCCAGTACCTATTTAACATAGAGGCTACATTACAACACCAGCCCTTAATTGAGATTCCATAGTTGACTAAATAACCTAACTATGTCAAGTGCACAACCCTAAACCGACAGTACATTTGGAATGCGCAACCCTACCTAACGGCTTTGTCAGCATATCGGCACACATGTCACTAGTTGGTACATATTCAATTAAAATAGTGCCTTCAGCGACTTTTTCCCTTATGAAGTGAAAACGGGTATCGATATGCTTAGTCCTGTTGTGATGAATAGGATTAAGTACAAATCTTATGTGCACTCTGACTGTCATTGTGCACGGTAACCGGAGTCAGAGAGGTGCCACTTACCTCCTGAATCAACCTCTGTAAGAAGGTGGCTTCCTTAGCCGCTGAAGTTAGGGCCATATACTCTGCTTCCGTTGATGACAATGCAACGGTGGGCTGTTTTTTTCGATTCCCAGCTAATTGCTCCACCGGATAAGCGCTCTTATTTGGTTCCAACTTCACCTTTTGTAAGGGAGTAGGGGCAGATTTACAGTCTGCCATATTAAACTTCTTAAGAACATTTAAATGAACGTTTTTTGATTAATTTTTACACAGTTCTTTGTTTGGGAAACATTTAAACCAAGATAATAGTTTAAAAGTCCCAAAATCCTTAATACCAAAATATTTTTGCAAATCACATTTGACAGCGTCTGCCAATTTGTCATCTTTATGACAAAACAATTATGTCGTCAACATAAACTGCCAGTATGACAAGTTCCTTTCCAAATAGTTTGGTATAAATACATGGTTCTGAAGGAGCCCGTTTAAAACCTAACGCAGAAAGAGTTTCATTTAGCTTTGTGTTCCAAGCACGAGGCGCTTGTTTCAGCCCGTACAAAGCTTTCTTGAGTAGGCAAACTTTATTCTGTTGGCTTGGTTTCTCAAAACCTTGCGGTTGTACCATATATACATCCTCCTCCAATTCTCCGTTTAGGAACGCTGTGTCCACGTCTAAATGTCGCATCTTGAGGCCTAATTTTGCTGCAAGTGCAAACATCATACGTAACGAAGAATTGCGAATTACTGGCGCAAAGGTTTCTGTATAATCCACACCAGCGGTTTTGGCTATAGCCTTTGGCTACTAGCCGGGCTTTATATTTCGCAACTGCACCTTCTGCATCCTTCTTTACCTTATATACCCACTTGCATGGTATTATCTTTTGACCATCAGGTTTATCAACCAAATCCATGTTTTTATTATTAATGAGGGATCTATATTCATCTCTCATTAGCACCCATCCATTTGTCTCTATCTTCTGATTGAATAGCTTGATTGAAGGTTTCAGGCTCATCAAAAACTATAGCTTGCTGACACAAAACCTTTATCTTTCGCTAATCGATTCCTTAAGGGATACCTTCCTTGGAAAGTAGGTTCATCAGTAGAAACCTGTTCTTCGAGAATATCCTCCTCATCGTGGGGAATTTCTTCATCAGAAATAGGGTCTTCTGGATCAGGATCAATTTGTGCAACTTCTACGTTCACCTTAGTAGAAGTGCCAGAGCTACCAGCAATGGGATTTTGAACTTCCGCTTCATTCCTGTTTTGAGAATACCATCAACTTGCAGGGGGATCAACAGGAAAACTGGCCTGCAGGATTATCACCTTTCAAATCAGAGAAAGCATCTTCGAAGAACACAACATCCCTAGCTTTTAAGAGTCTTCTCGGATAGCTCGCATCTCGGAAGTAATAATTACCTGGATTCTTCCGAATATCCAACAAAAGTGTACTGTTTAGCCTTCACATCCAACTTTTTCCTTTGACAATCTGGAATGTGTACTAGTGCTCTACAGCCAACACTCGTAAGTGACTCAAATCGGGTTTTTGAGCCGAACCATATCTCATAAGGAGTAAGGCGATCTAGAGCTCTATGCGGGGATCGATTCTTCAGGTACGTTGCCACTTCTATAGCATCCTGCCAATAGGCTTTGCTAAGAAAACCACCAGCCTAACATACACCGCGCTTTTTCCACAATCGTTCTATTTGAACGCTCCGATACTCCATTTTGTTGCGGACTGTGTGGAACTGTGGGTTTGATGCACAATACCATTAGAACGTAATATCAACTAGAGAACTGTCATTAAACAACTCAGTTCCGCCAAGTCTGTTCCCCCAACTTTTTTTGAGTTAAGCATTAATTTTTAGCTCCTGTTTGGCGCTCGACTAAAGACTGAAAAGCGATATTTTGCTTTTACTTCAGTCTTAGAAGCCCAGAAATAAACAAAAAGTAAGTCGAGAAAAAGTCATCAATGAAGAATAACGAATATTTCTTACCTTGAATGAATTTTCGACATCATAGGTCCACAAATATCGCTGTGGCTCAAGCCAATAAACGAATTGTCCTCGTAGGCTTATCCACATTACCGTGAAGGGTTCTTGCTGTTTTCCCTTCAACACATGGTATACATGGGCTCTATCACTCGCTGAGTAATTCCATTCCAACTGCACGTCCATTCCTTAGGAGATTAATGTCAAAACCTGCAAAGATGACCTAACGCTATGCCACAGCTGAAATTGAGACGGACGGTTAGTGCGTACATCAACAGCCTGAACTTGCGAATCTTGCAGAATGACAGTCAGAATTCACATCAAGATGCTACATTTTTGTTTAATATTAACAGCAATGTATAAGCCCGCACTGTACTGAACCGTGTAAAACAGGATTACCTTTATTAAGAGAATAATCTCTATCAAAAAAAATTACCAGCAGGTATATCAAAAGTACACATAAACCTTTATCGATGCTTTCTTAACCGAAAAGTAAATTAGTGTTCAATTTAAGGTACAAGGACAACTTCACTAATCTTGACGACTTACGATTAGTATGATTGAAACTGTTCCGATTCCCACGGAATCTATCTCGCTTCTCCGCTGCGACGGTCACCTTGCCAGAATGCCAGCGGTTTGAAGTTCTGTCAGCCAACCAGACCTTTAAGTCATTGAGACAGTCGCTCCAGAGTCGATGTACCACGTATCTTATTACCATTTACTCCCAAGGCAGTTAAGTTATTGATGTTGAATCATGCTTATTCTTCAAACTTATTGGGGCAATGTATGTAGTATGACCTCGTACGTGACAATCAAAACATTACAACCTCCTTCTTTTCTTCGCTGGTACTATGTTTGAATAATTGAACTTTCTTCAACGCCAACGCAGACTCACAATCATAAGGCTTGGTTTTCGACATCTCATCAACAGTTTTGCCTTTACCATGACCGCCCCCACCCCTGGGTAACAGCAACATTACAATTGTCTAAAAGCCATTATGAACCAAGGGATCGAAGTTATGCGTTAGGACTCCCAATAGTAATGTCAGCAAAGAGAATCCTCGATTTTCTTACAATCTCAGCGAGGATCTCCTTGAGCGGTTACTTATAACGGCATTTATATACTTTCGATAGTATTAAACTCTTAAAGACAATATCGGTAAAGCTTACGTTCTAAAGCTTAACCTTCTGCCCATGCCTTATCTTCATAGGCGTTTTGCAACGACGTCCACAGCGGCCTAGCACTCTCCGACCACTACTCACATGAGGATGGCCCTCCATCTAAGGTCATGCAGCTTTTGGCTAGTGCGAATTATCCTTACGCTTTCTCGTTTACTCTGGGGTTTCATCTCCATCAGGATAACCCACAACAGCTTCCCACAGCTGCTCAGGCAGTAAGTAAAATCGCATCTTAAACTTCATTGCACTGTAGCCTTCCCAGTCCGGAAAAGCATAACGGATCGCTCCCATTCCATTGCATTGCTGCTTGTGCCTGGACACTCTATCCCCGCTACCTGCATTTTGCACAATGACGTAGCACAATTTTTTTGTTTTCGAGAGATTCGACGAACTATATTTCGTGAAACTTCATAGTACAACACACAGCTAATATTATACTTATCAGCTAGCTCGCTTGTAAAAGCTTTCGTGTGATAACGTGATAAAATTTAGAGAAAGAAAAAACACTGTGAAGATTGAAATGTTTACTTGTCAAAACAAATGAAAAGGAAGGAAGAAGTGACAATAGAAAAGTAAAACGTCTAGATACAAATAGGTTAAAGGAATACAATTAAACTAATAGTAAATATAGCCAGTAACAATTTACACATAGAGGCTACATTTAACAACATAATAGTTATAGTAAATCTAATTTAATTTCTGATTCATTTTAATACGGGAAATTACCGATTCAGTTATAAGTAATAATTTGTTATTTACATTTTCATTTTAGGTGTTTTTGATCTAAAACATCTAAAAATTATTTAGATAATTACTCAATATAATAAAATATTATATTTAGTTTTAGTTTAAAAAGCGGAATAATTAATCCACAGACTGATTGTAATTCCCTGCCAAAAAACGAAATAAAAAACCTACTTTATTACCTATTAGTTATTTTACTTTTAAAAATTCCTTAAAAAATATATATCCGTAACCGAAAACTAACGGGATAATCCGACATAATTTATTATCCGTATCCGTAACCGTATCCGGATATAATAATCATTCCTATATCCGTATCCAATCCGTTAACCGAAATTTCATATCCATAACATCACTAGTAATTATTATAATCAAATACAAGGCCAGTTGCTATGTAGTGGGAAGAGAAATCTGCCAATTGTCTGGGTATCTACAATAGCAGATTTGGTATTATAAAAAATACATAGAGTATGACAATGTTTGGAAACACATGCTACGTAAACTACATAATTTTTATAAAAGTAATTTCTGAGGAAGTCTTTTTTACAGTATATTGCACAATTTAAGAAACAAAGTTAAAATAACTAAGCATTTTATTTATAATATTCAAGGGCGGAAAATTAAACTAGATTGCACAAAAATAACAATGCGCTTGACCGCAAAGTCTCGTGGCGATCATTGCCTGTGTTAAAATTTTGATGTTTTCATTGGTCCAACCACTCTTCTATATATATGCATTTTAACTAGCGATTTTTCTTGGCTTCGTAAAGTATCTGGACCTATCTTCTTATTTATCTATCTTTTATCAAACCATATTTTCGTCGTTTTATTCAAAAACGGTGCATTATTGTACTTGGTTAAAAATTTGCTA